>JASAOE010000197.1:0-50000 GCA_029964075.1 Patiria pectinifera
AACAAAATAGCGCACTTTTGGAAGTGAAGGCCACACCTCCTACTGTTTGGCTAATGGGCCCAGCATCCACGCTACCGGAGTAGAGCTAGCTCCCTAAGACAGTGCCCTGTGTGAGGGCAAGTTCTGGTTTGGCCTTTTTGTCTGTTCCGCATTTCCTTGAATGTCTGCTTTGTGGGAAGTCATTTTCTTAAGAAGTCTCATCACTTTTTATGTGTGTAAGATGGTGGAAATTTGCTCTGTCTCCCACTGAGCAAGATTTCTAAATATGTATTCCTCAGCGTCTGCTAATAAAAACCCACTGAGAGGATTTTTTTTTTATGGCATCTATTTTTAATTTTCAGACATACTATCAAACCACATTACGTGCATATATGCATTGCAACATATCCATTCCTGATCTGCCTGTCTATGCATACACAATGCTGGGTTAGGATTGATCAACAGCTTCGGTTTGATTGCCTTGATCTGATTGGATGTAAATGTCTGCCATGTGTCTTAAGCTACATGAAGATGTAGGCAATCAATCAAAATGCACCTCTTACACATGACTTCCAATGACAAAGTAGCCACTTTGATAACTTAACTGGTTTCTGTTTGGCAATGTGTGACTATATGGCCTACAGTGCTGTTTCAATTGCATCTTGGTGTCAATACAAAGGTAGATAGACCTCGTTCGGTATACTGAATGCACTGTCGACAGGCAGATACAAGCTGTAACTGCCTAACAGGTTACACGTAGGTGGACAATTCAACAATGCGACAACAACATGTAGTCAGTCAGATCCAGGAAATAAATGACCATTCTGTCAATGGTGACCTTTACAACTCCTCTCCCCTGAATCTTGGCTGTTGTCACGGACCCTCTAGCTCCTGGTCCATTTTGTTGTCAAGCTTAGAGCAAGCAGATAAATGACCTGTAGGTACCGGTACGAAACCACACTACGAAGCTTGATTGCAGGTAGAATTTTGCGATGCCTTAAAGCCCTTCACCGTACCACCAACACTGTATCATTTAGCCACAGAATGACGAGATTAGATCTCAAGCAGATCAGTAACAGCGTAAATCGGGACAATCCAAAGACCCTGACTTATGACAGATGCTGTCAACGGCCTACCAAAGCAATGAAAAAGTGAGGATTGGTTTTTACGACAACACCCCTTTACCCCTATCGCCCACTGATTCTAAAGGACATGAGCCATAAATGTTTTTTGAAAACGAGTTTGCGATAACTACAAACATAAGCTAGGATCTTGTCCAGAGCTTGATATCGCTGAGAGGCACTTATGTTCTCCAGCACTGGTTTAAGTCCTACTCTGGCTGTCACCTTTTCAATTTTATCTTTTTTTTATCAGTCCAGTTGGGGATGACACTGTGCAGACCTGATTCTTGGGCAGATCACATAATAATGCCTTAGATGGTCCAGAAACCGTACAATCATTTGGCAGTGTTGGATGATTACCTTTCAGCACTTGGACAGTTAAATTCTGGGTTTTAAGCTAGACTAAAGGGCTGAACGTTTGATTGTAAACGGTCAATCTAGACCATTGTTAATGGAATTAAGACTTCAAAGTGGATTCCTTTGGGCATATCTCTTTGAAGCTCTGTCTGGTCCTCTTAAAATTGAGTCACATCTGGAGCTTTTTTTTTTTTTTTGCCTTTTATTCTGAGGCCGATACACAGCTTCCACAGTGGGATATCCCAAGTAATAACTGTCCTCATCAAGTAGTCGCACTGATCTAACGTTTTGAGGCGGACAATGTTTCTCTTTGTTCGGTTCAATTTGTTTGTCCAATTGGACAGGACAGAGCCGCTTGGAGATGGGGCACATCAGTAATTGCTCGCTTCAGATGTTTAACGAGGTAAATTGGCTGCCGTTTTTGTAAGGTTTGGGTAGGCAATTGAAGTTTACACTCAAATCCATACAGGATCATTCCAATAACTCTAACCAAAGTCGGGTTTGGACATGATTAGCCGTAGATCTGATCCCAATAATACTTAACAATCACATTTGCCACTGACTGGTTGCAGGCCCGGATTATCCCTTAGTCACAATGGGCACTGTGTCTAGGGCCTACGAAAAATTTGAGGGCCTACGAAAAATTCGAGGGCTACGAAAAAATTGAGGGCCTCCAAAAATACCACAGTGTGCCATAAAACACAAGCACCCACATACACGTTTGTTTATCAAGGATTTTCTATTGTTCCTCTTCCCTTTTCCTTTGTTTTTAAATTTTTTTGCAACGGCTCCCTTTGGTTTTGTACACGTTTTCTAATCGAGGTCGTCCTCGACTTGGTTCCTGTCCTCAATTCGTCGATGATGTTGCACGTATGTGTCCTCGATTTACATCATAAACATGCACACCCACACACAAGAAAAGTAATGTTTAAAAGTCTTACCGTCTGAATTTTCGATTTCACCAACTTACGCTGATCATAGAGCAAGGAACTTGCGCTGATGTAGCTGCATGTACAATTACGTATAGAATTTAGGTGTAAAGCCTGTCATTCTGAAGCACACGGTGCCAACAGGCTTTTAGATTGAGCTGCTAGTTTGGCCTGGCTTGCTTAAGTACAGTTTCACATCAACATGAAATGCAAGGCTCCAGTGCTTAGACTATGAAATAAGTGCTGGTGCCTGGTGGAAAACTGGTGCCTATGTCCTAGACTGACCACTGACTCTTTGACAATCCCAACTGCCAGATAAAATGGCCCTAAAAATCCCTAAACACAGCGCTTGAAATGTGGGACCAACTGTCATTTTGGAATCACAAAAAAGTAACTGAACTAAGGGTTAACAATCCAGAAAAATTAAATCTCTCTAAGCTTTAATTCAAAATTACCAATTTCCTTCCAACCCCATCAAAACAAAGTACCATCTGTGGAAGAAAGTTGCAAAGCTGCATGTAGCTACTACTCCACTTCATGTTCTGCACTTTGATGAGTCAGACACCATCCTCAACCAGGTCAAACAAACAGCTTGAGTTCTTCACACCACTCACTCTCTGAAGGTGTCAGATAAAATGTCTGCCACTTACCTTTCCTGCCGGTCCTTGTTGTCACCCACCCATTGTTATATGAGCCAAGATACTACACTATCTGTTGTGGGCTATGGCGCTGTCACAGATAGTCAACAACTACCACAGACTGGGTCGGGTCACAGGATAAGAGCGGTCCTTAACATCCCTTGAGGGATACTTGTTATCAAAAATAAAAAGGCTGCCGGCAAATGGAGGAAAAGAAGCTATTTTTGGAGGAGGAGAGGGTCAGTAACCATAACGTTGTGTGGCCACAGGAAAGGAAGTTCCCATCCACAGCCACATGACCAAGGGATGGGGCTTTTGGTCAAACAGTTTGAATTTAACCACAGGGAACAATGGTTTGTTGACAAAGGAAACCCATGGTTTTTAGAAACCAGACAGAACAGTCTTTTCCATGTATTTATACCTGATTACTTCCCGTGCGCTTGAGGGCGGCAGGGGGCACCCACAAAAACAATAACAATTTGGGTTTAACAGCATCGGACCAGTGGTTCCTTTATAAACAAAGCAGATAAGGGGGATGAACTTTACCAACTGTTTTCACCATATGCGAATGACCATGCCCTGGCCTACACCGCGTTATGGGGAAGTTTTATTGTTAGGCAAATTTGGACCCAGTTATGGAGACTTTCTGCTGTCCCCATAGCATTTTTCGGTCCCCAAAAATACCTCATACAGACGGGTGTATGTCCCCACAACTACGGAACAAGACTGTATGTAGACCTGTACATGTGTATCAATAAGGGAATAAATATGTGCCTGGCAGATTTTAAACAAGAACGTTTGAAACCAGCAAATGGGGCCTGGGCGCGGATAATGACCCAAGCCGAGGGCAAAGGTCATTATCCACGTCCAGACCCCTAGCTGGTGTTCATTGTAAGTTTGTTTAATACCGGCCAAGAAATTATTTATTCCCATTCATAAAACCTTTCGGTCAAAAAGTCAAAACAAGTCAAAAATTCACAAGTTTTCAACGATTTTGTTCAACAATTTTACCTCATGTTTTGTGAAACACCCCTCTGACCATGTCGATATGGTATGTGCCTTGCGCGTGTAGTGCTAATAAATGTCCTTATATGGAAATTGGCGTGCGCACAGCACGTACTGCGTGATGTGGCGCAGAACGCAGCGGTATTTCACTAGCCGTTTAAAACCACCCGCGTGACGGGCTCTCCACCAATTGGAATTGGTAAACTGTCTAAGGTATTTATGAATTAATTAGCCCTAACAGTCCTGAATCCTCCAATTTTAATATGATTTTGCACACCCCCTAGGGAGTTAGGGTTAATAAAAGTGCCTATATGTGACCCAATAAAGATGCTTTATGTCACATAAAAAAAACCTTTTATACCAGTACCTCTTTGTGGTACTGTAAGTTGTAACTCACAAACTCGAAAGCCTTGATAGGGACTGGCAACAGAGTGTGAATACATTTTAAGCCAGATCAAAAGCGCCAAGCTTTGACCACAGAGCAATGCTTGACTGACAACTTTCTGACCGAACATATGAAAAAATAAAATGCTAAACACGTTAGCTCGTTAGTCTGGTAACACACAAGCATGCCAAACTCTTTGCCGTGTGGCCACCTCCAAATCCTTCCCAAATTCAGGCTGGCTGTCAGAGTGATGAATGAAGTTGTTTTACTCCTCGGGGCTGTGAACCCCGGTGAACAACTACGGGGAGAAAAATTACATGCTGTCAAATTGGAACTTGGGGAATTCTTCAGACCACATTTTGGGTCTTCCCTCTAGGGGAAGAGCGAAACATTTAGACGGGCTGCGATGTTGAACTGGGTCAATAACCAATCGGCCATCCTGGCTGCCACGCCAGCTACGTGTGAATGGATGTATGTGGTTATTTAGCAGGAAGGAAAAACTCAACTCCCGAGCGCATCCACCCCTTTCCTTCATGTACACAGGAAGAATACACCCCACCCCCACCAGAGAACAACTGGCCACATTCTGACACTTGTTTTAAACTCGGTTTTCAAAACTGTGTCCAGCCATAAACATGAACTGTCATTTTATTTGTTAGAGTTGAAAATACAATACTTGCAAAACATCAAAAATAAACTACCAAAGTTATTTTGAAAATACTGCTGGACGGTTAGTGAATGACAGTCTCTAGCATCCTGTAATATCATGGCACCTGGAACACAGTTATTTTCAAGAAAGAATTTTTTTTGTATTTCCAACAAAACAATGGTCGACGACAGCGCTTGAAAAAACTAAATATTTCAAATGCTGGCCCCAATTAATTTTTTTTTTTGTTTGTTTTGCGATTCGACACACCCACAGGTACAATTAAATTAGCCAGCTAGACTCTGACCCTGACCTTACAATTCCCCAAATAAATTAAATTGCTTAAATGGTGGAGTCAGGGAGGAACCAAAAAAAAAAAAAAAGTTTTGTTTTTTTTTATCTCATATCATCTAACGAATCAAAAAAAAAAATCAAAAAAGTCACAATAATATTACCCCCAACTTCATCCGCTTGAAAATTCATTAAAAAGCAAAAATGATGTATAAAACAATAAAAGTAGAAGTTGAAAGAAAATTGTGTCAGAATGAGGCTGAAAACCAAACATTTATTCTGACCAATGGTCAAAATGCTGATCTCCATTGGCATACTTGTAAATTACGTAACAAGGCTTACTGTTTTACACACTACAGATTTAGAATCAATTCTTGTTTGCTCTATGCCTTGGTCTTTTTTTTTTCAATGAAGACATTGACCTTTAACCAGTTACATGTACTTATATTTATGAAAATCGCTATTGCATAATTCATCCCCTGAACACCATTGTTCTCAACGTTGTTTTTGGCTTTGCGTATAACTTGTAAACTTCCTTTTCCTGGGAATGTTTTTTTTTTACTAGTAAGAACTCTTGAGTACACGTCCCACGCACACCTTTCCTCACCTGACCTCTAAAAAAAGTGTTGCACTTTTGGGATTATGCAATTTTTCGGTACTACTTTTGTTCACACTAGCTCCTGTTCTGGATTAACAATTGATGGAATAAAATGTTTATTTTTACTGAATGCAATCAGTTCGTTCACGTTTTAGAAAAGGGGCCCACTTGTGGAAACTTATCACATTCAGCTCTTTTCTGGATCTATACAGACATCGATCATGGCAGACTTTTACAAATGTTATTTATTTTAAGCATGCCAGGGGGAAAATTTGTATTGTTTTAAAGGGCCTGTGTAACAGACTTTTTGTGAATGCAGACCTTGAAATGTACCTTTGTGTTCCATTCAACTTAATTTTTATTCTTCATATTGACACTGTAAGGACGTTTTGGTGCCTTTTCAGTTTTTATGCCAACTTGAAATTTCCATATTCATGAGCAAGACTGTGATGTCATTCATGAGAGAAATCTCAGTTTCACATCTGCTTGTGCATAGAAAGTCACCATAATTTTAGGGGTTTGCTGTGGATATTTTTCTGCATTCAAGGATTCACTGTTTCAGTATATGACAGTAAGACTATGAGAAAACTGTAGGCGCAAACGTTTTCAGTAAGCAGAATTTTGGGTTAACAATTTGAAGAGAAAACCCTAATCTGAAGAGCGTGTTCCAATTAAAAGTGACATCACAGCAACAGCACTCTCAGTTGTCAGGGAAAGCATGACAAATTTTAAATGTTCAAAAAAGTGCACTTTGCAAAACTATTTAGCAAAAAGAGTTGTGTTATAGCTTTTATACATAGCAGAGGAATGGATATTTTTGCTACAAATATGCTCCAGTGTAAAATTAATTTCATGGACCATTTAAAGTGGTGTTTATGTATATGAAAAATGGCAATAATCCTTAAAATGGGGTTATTTAAGCAAGTCCATTGACACTCTTCATCAATGAGTAAAGTAGGCAAATTAAAATATCTGTTTTTTGTATGAACATCAAAATCAGTTAAATGCAAATTTTGGTAACAAGTCAAAAATCTATTACAGGACTTTTAATGATACTAAAATCAGCACAGATGTCCGTTTAATACACAATCAATTAAAAGTTAAAACAGGCCTATTAAAAGTACTTGACCCAGAAATCCACCACATCGACCGCAATAATTCCTGCCCACTGATGTTTTTTAGTTGACAAATATATTTATTTTTAGGAGGAAGTGTAGGTACGTAGGTGGAAATCAAATCCCACACTTTAAAACACACTCACACTGACCCGCATGTAGGTTGAAAGGCACTAACAAACATGAGGAAATGCATGTCAACTTAGAACAGAGGATTAACCGCACAAAAAAAGGAAAACTCATGTGAAAATTTAAAACATGCTCTAGTAGGTCAACATGGACATCATTTTAAAAAAAAATCATCATTTTATTAGGCAGAATTGTCAACTGTATTCAGAGATGCCAACTTTACAGACTACAAAATAGTAATGATTCTTCCTTCAAAGAGTAATGCTAATGTAAATACATAGGACAACAGTCAAGTTTAAGAGTAACCACAGTTCTTATCAGAGTAGCCACAATGTTGGCATATAGGACAGCTGGAATTTCCAAGAGCAGTAACATACCTCAAAATCTTAATAATTACTCCAAAAGATTAATGGTTAGCATCTCTGTGTATTTAGGGTTTTTTATGGGGGGGGGGATTTTTTTTTTAACCCTCCTATGCGAACATACATTCTGTGCAAAGTTGTGTTACTGTTTTCAATAGTTAAGAGCCACAGCTTACATGTACAATGAACATAAAGCAGGATTGACTGGCTCCGACTGTTCATGTAACTTGATTCAACTATGATGTGACTGTAGGTAATTGATAGGCCAGCTGTATCTACCAGTTGCTTTTAGCTGTCGACTGAATTTGACTGGTCACAGTGCTGGCTTGAAATATGATCTGACTGTTGGTGACTAGCCTGCTGTGTAAAAGGCAAGGCAGGGAAGAGCATTGATTTTTTTTTACTGTCTGTGACTGTTCAGACAGCAGGAGGGTTAATCTTAAAGTATTAAATGACAATACACATTGGCATTATATCTGATGAATTAATGCGTATGTGGTGATTAGAGACTGCTTTCACAATATGAGAATATGATTTCACAAAATGAGAATTACGATGCATTTATTTATATGGGAACATTATAACGGAACTTCTCTGAATGCACAACAAAAGATACCATTTCGTATTTAGACAGAATGGACACTGCGAAACCATCCCAGGTATTGAATTATCGCCAGATTTTTGAGGTAGAATGCTTGACCCAAAGCTTACAAATTCATAGAAGAAAGTTTTCCTGAACTGCATGATATCCCATGGTTAATGAGATCGTGAAGAGAGATTAACGTAATCCATGGAGGTCATGCAGTCATGGCCCTATTTTCCCAACATCTCGGTTTTCTAAGAAATTTCACGACAGTTATTACAGCTTGAGTGTTAACTCAGATGTTGCGATTTAAGTATTTATTACCATGAACCCTAAAAAGCTTCATTAAGCTCAGGAAAGAAGAGGGACACCAAAAAAATGGATAAAAGTGTTATAACGGACCTTGCTGCAACACACCCTAGATTTTTGGAAAATGTGATCAACTGTTCAACTCAAACTTTTCGGAACACATTTCTTTGAAAAAAAAGTTGTAAATCAACATAAACTAGTAAACTGCCATAAAACTGATAGTAAACGCTGTCTTGCACTTGGATACAGAGTCATCCAAAAACGGCAACATCACTTGCTCGTCGGATTTTCAAGTTTGCTGCTTGAATGACTGGCTAGCCAGAGTCGTCACCTTTAGAACTCCAGTCTACCTCACCGTATATATATCCACCAGCTCCTACCAGGGTCCTATCTATGCATAAACTACTATACAACCAAATATCTATCTCCATGCGTATAATTTATCACTTTTTTTTTCATCCCGGGCCCTAAGAATCAACAAATTATCACGGTCAAAGAACTGCCAAGTATGAAGAAAGAAAAAAAAGCTGTTCCGAAAGGAGGGGTGGGGGGAAAAAAAATCAGAGCAGCATGGGCACGGTGATGAAATCTGACAGGGTGGTAGATGATTCATTGATCTATGAGAGGGAGTCTGCACGCAGCAGGGCTGGGAAGCCTTGCCCCTCAGTTGTAAATAATCCCTGTGTGCTTAAAGGGAATCACAGCGATATTACGGCCAAGAGTTGGGTCATGGGTACGGCCTACATCATGTGCTTGTTTGGATATCTTATACCTCAAAAAATGTGAGGGAGGCCCGGCCTTCCTTCTGATATATGCGCTGCGGTTTTACCGATCTTTTTGGGATGTTCACACTGCTGTCAGTAAGGCGCTGGATCACAGTCCACAGGAATGCAAACATGACGGAACGTTCGCGGGAAAAATTTGCTAGCGTTGCAGGATAAATGCTTGCCGAGGCGGCAATTCGGGCGATTCACAATGCAGTGCGCCACCAAGAGTTTGCCATGGAGAGTTAATTTTTCCCAGTGCATTGTGGGAGATGGTCGACAAATTCGCAGCGCGGGACATTTGAAATTGTTAGTTTTTCCGGTCAGTAGTTTCGTAAGCGTATGATTCGAGTATATGTTTGCCCTTTTCTTTTCTTTTTATCAATATGGTGTTTTTTGTAAGGCGGCAGAACGCTATGCCCCAATCTATAACAAATTAGCTGAAGTTGTCTACTGACACTCTTTCAGGCAAATGTAATTTTATTTTCACATAGGGTACATAATTAAGTATTGTGCTACAAGTAGTGTGACGACGACGCGAGCCCGAAGCCAAAATGCACTGTTTAAAAGGTATTGATCACCACTCATAAAAAAACAGGCTAACGAATTACTGAATTTTTTTTAGACTAGTCAGGACCATGGCACTGACTTTATACAAGAGGCAAGGAAACATGTACCAAAAAACTTTACAAAATTGGCTCATTTTCATCTTCTAGGAATTCAGGTTACAAGAAAATAATTGGAATTTAATTTAATGATTGTTATCAAAGACACATCACAATCACACCTAACGATTGCTTACTCTTTTGGGGGGGGGGGTCATTAAGGGTTCAAATTGTAGAGAAACATTGAAAAATAAATAGCCCCTTCTCGAAAGTTACTGTCTGCTACGTTTTCTGCCGTTAACTGTATCATTTTGCGACTGGAAAAAAAAATGAAGTGCATAAAATACCAGTTTATGAGGCAAACAGGGAATTTTATTACTTTTCCTAAAACAAAAGCTTCAATTTCAATTTCCTCGCAAACTAAATCTTGCTCAGGTTCTTGATATTACAACATCCCGGGCCAGAAAGACCTCTACCCAGTACACGGTACAAACTGAAACTGCACACGGACCTGACGAATCTGTCCCTCGCAGAGCTTTCTAGATTTCACTTAGGCTCGATAAACACTATAAATTATCTCTTTCTGTCTTCCTGATGCGTGTTTATATCTTTTAGGATTTGTTTTCTTGAGGACAGCCAAACTCTTCTTGCGACATCGCCGCCGCCCGGGAGGAAAAGTGTGAAGACCCTAAGAGTCTTGCACAACCCGCACCCCTCTGACCTTATCCAAATACTCCTCAGCCGTACTGGGGTAAAAAAAACTTCTGACCAGTCAGTGTAATGTAGTGTCTTTATAGCAAGTGACACATGACCAGTGGAAAAATGGGTCAATCGGAGGGAAAACAAACCCCGGTGATAAAATACGCTGCTTAATTTATGCCGGCCTGGTGTAAACGGTGGGATGTTTAGCTGTACACAGATCACAAGGGAGCAAGCAGAGACTTTCTCTTTTGGACTAACGGCAGTCTGCGCCACATATGGCGTTTGCTGGCACTCCTGGCATTATTATGGGCAAACTGTTTTGTCACGGGCCTTCTATACAGCTGCATCTAGACGCTAAAAAAACAAACACTAAGTTGTGTTGCCAGGAGAGAGGATGATTAAAGATGCAAGTTGCTTAGATCAAGCCGATTAAGCAAACTATATTTGGCAAACCGCATACAGCTCCGTCTTGGCTTTTACCACTTCCCCTGCGCCGCACTGGTTTCTGCGGTTTGAAACTTATGTAAATATTTCCCAAAGACAAAAAAAAAATTACTACCGGGTTATTAAGACCTTGAGCAATATGTTCTGCTCCTAAAGTAGATGAAATAATAAATGAAACTTCCACTTTGTAACAGGGAGAAGCAAGTGATGACAGACCACACAGCATCTGCTCTTGAATTATCTGGGTCAGAGCGTTCAACTTTCCCAACATCACGTGATGAATTTCAATTGAAATATCCAAACTAACAAATTGAAATATCCAAAACGAAACTACCAAATAGAAGCCAAAATTACGGCTCACACAAACCGCTCATATTACAAGGTTTTCAAAAATTGTTTTGTCAGTAACTGATGGTTGTAACTTGAAGTATGAAACTGTAGATTTGAGATTTATTTGGAAGTCTAACATCTTGATACATTTGTAATCTGTTCAAAAGTCACTTCTTGTTGTTGAGATGTACCTCGGAAAGTAAGTTTTAATGGAGAGAACAATCCCGTTTCAATCTTTTCATAATGTATATCTGGTATAATCTGGTGTAACCTGGGCGCGCGAAAATGATAAACAATTTACTTGACTTGAGCAAAGTTCAACCCGAAATTAAATCAATTAAGACTGAACATGTACTGTATTGGTTCAGAGAAACTCATGTCACATTCCAGCCCAATCGCTGCTTGAAATAACACCAATTAAATGATCAATCAAAATGCATTCTCCCCTTTTATTTTTTGGGCCCCCTTCTACTTCTTGAGTGGCACTCTCTTCACAAGTTGTGGCAGTGACATGGCCGGCCAAGTGTAACTGGTCCCCACCCCACTGTGAGTGTACAGGCAGAGTGGTGCCGGAACAGCAGGTAGACGGTGGCTCTCAACAACTGTCCTGTTCAATCTCGTAACCGAACTTGCCATGTACGGATGTCCCAGACAAAAGTCTTGCATTCAACACCTCTGCTGCTTTGCAATACAGACAAGCAGCCATTGGTAGCTGAATTATTAGGAAAAACAATGCCAGAGAAACACACAAAATTCTTTCTGATTCAAACTGGCCATTCCCAGGAAGTCTTTTCATAATCTCAATTTAGCCCAATCATTGGCGTAATCCTATACGATGGCACTGCCAAGGTCTCTTCGGCAGTCTACACCAGTCTAAGTCTTAACTGTCAGTCAGTGAGATAGGTGCAAGCAGGACACCAGACTGACCCTCTCTGGCACCAGCAAACACATGTACGTGTATTCACAACCTCGTTCCCCATGTTGGTTCCCATCATGCCTTGTGCGATTTTAACCCCTGGAACTGTGTAATTGAAATATCCCACTATTTGGGAAATTTAAATTAGGACTGCAGTCCATGCGTTTAACGCGCGACGTAGTGCTTTCAAGTTTTGAAGGGTTTTTTTTTTGGTTGAGTCAATATTTTCAAAGTTGAAATTTCAATGTTGCGTTATAGAGCATGGATTCATATAAAAATGGGCGTACCGTACCTCTTTTGTCCCTTTTACAACACAAGATACTTGATTTTTGGTGTAAAATGAGGCTTCCAGACTCCATATCATGCAGGCATTGCGCAGTCTTGAAAAATTGTTCCTACGTGATGTGACAGAGATAACGCGAGCGCATAATACGGGCGTTAGGGGTTAGTGAAGGAACCCGCACGCAGCCCATAGAGTTGAGGCTGGTGTATTCGGAACTTACTCCTACAAAGTAATGTAACAGGTAAATCAGAAATGTCCCTGAAAAGAAGATCCCTCTGTATGTCAGAAAGTGTAGGCCTATCATGTGAACAAATTGAAAGCAGTACATGAACATTCGGGTGCATGCGTTTTCTCAAACGTTGGTGTGTCTTATCTCAACATGTCACACCATGTCTTGGCTGGCCATTTTTACAAGCATGACATTGATATCATTCCATATCATATGACCCCCATGGTGAAATCTAGGGTAACATATCCACCATGCAGTTTCTGTATGTGCACAATTGTATTTACATATGCAATAAAAGCAATTGCATTGCAATAGACATGCCATACCTTCACAAAGGTCGCTGTTTTTCGTGCCGAACGATTCCAAAAAAGAATAAGGTTTAAAAAGGAGCTTGTCCGCGTGCCTAGCTATATACACACATGAATGACTGTACAGAAATTCCACCAGATCGGACTAAGCCGCCATGACGTTGCAGTCTCGGCCAGCTGGCACAATTCATTTAGTCACTTTTGTTTGAACGAGCATCTACATTTATTGCGGGGAAAAAACAGAAGAACAGAACAGCTAGGGGTAATTAAAAACTTACGGCGAGGATTTTCTTCCGTGACAGACTCCAAGAAATCCTGCATTGTCATGTAGATCTGGCCGTTGTATTCGCAGGATGCGAATGCTCTGAATCGTTCCTCCTTGTCTGATATTGGGTAGTTGGCATAGTCATCAGCCTGCAGAGATGTACACACAAAAAACACGTAAAAGTGAGTTTATATCGCTCTGAAAAATTACGAGCCTTCTAAATTAAATATGATACACAAAAAGCGAAGTTTGTGTTGCTGTCTTTGTCTCCAGCTAAAACATTCACAAAAACCCTGTTATGGGCTCCGTGCACAAACAAAAGAGGGAGAGTTTTTCTTCTTTTGAGAGCTCCGTGGACAGGACACACAGAGTGCGCGTGCTGTACTGTACTTGTTGGCGCGCAAAGTACGCACGACTTCCTGAATGTGCAAAAGCTATAGCCACCGCGTCTTCGCGAGAGCATCAGGCGTCGTCAGCGCGCCAATACATTCGAATTCAACTTGCGATGCTCTCTGAGACTAATCCCTGCCTCCAATAACTTTGGATACATTCGAAATACGCAGTGGATGGATCGGGAACCAGTCTAGGTCACCCCCAACTCTCCTTTTCTGGCCGTTGATGGGGTACTTGTGCACGGATCCCATGATCAAACCCCAAAAAAATATACCAAACATGGACAGTGTGTAATAGAGTTTGGTGTAGCTATGGCAGAAAATGGACCAATATTTTTCTGGAGTCTGTCAAGTCAGGGGACTAAACAATGAAACTGGAACTTAACCTGCAGTTGAAAACAGAGATAATGCTTAGGATTTGTAACCCCCTACTAAACCATGGCTACATTCAATTCACCCTACCCTTGCTTGTCCCTCTCCCCTTGTTGCAAGGTCCCAAGGCACTTATTATGTCACTACATCTCACTGAAAAAGACGCTGACAGCTGAACAAATTGCACATAATGTCAAGCAGCGTCATCAATTCCCAACGTCTTTCAAGGAAAGACAGATGCTGTATCTGTGGCCTCAGCTTCCAGTCAAGTACATGTCAATGTTGGCTTTGAGTTTGACTTTGAGTTTGACGTCTCTGAGCAGAACCAACAGAGTTTTGGGACACAGTGAGTGAGTCATCTGTCTTCCCACCGAACAGGTGAAGGTTACCTCGCTGGAAAACCTTGTTGGCTAACAAAAACTGTGGGATTTGCTCCCAGGTACCGCATTAGTTTTCTCAGAAATAAAATAAGCTGCATGCATTCATTAAGAATATAAATAACATCTGACATTATTCCAAAAGTGCCAAGCTGGCTGTACGCATGCATCTAAAGTAAAAAGAAACAATGGAAACAAGGTTCGGATATCGGTGGGGGACTGGCCCCACCCCCACCCAATGACCAAGACTGATTCTTAATACAGTGTACTAGTGAATCACTCACTTATGCTTGATGATTCAAAAGTTTTGAGACACTTGCATTTCAAATGGTGACAAGAATAGCCCCCTCGTGAGCTTGGTTACTTTAGCCGCTGTATACAAATATTTTTTTCAAACCAACCTATCAAAACAAGATGTCCAGTAAACAGATTCCATTATTGTCTGCACTCCACTCTTGAAATGCCAAGAAAAGTTTGCCTTTGACAATTCCAGCAGGTCCAACAACCAACAGGTCATTGATACCCAAATTCCGTCACGCAATGTATTCAGAATGCAGTTGTGTAGTGCAACAAAAATAGGGTAATCCATTTAATAACTGCTTTCCCCAACAAGCGAAAACAACACATCCACTACAAACCCCCAACTTGGACTTGGACGGTTAACCACACCAGAGCCCCCATGATCAGACCCTGCTAGCTACCGCACCATGGCAGAGGAGTCATGTCTAAGTTCTTGCCTTGTATAGCGTGTGGTTTCTTTTGAGATGCTTAGGAAAAATGCTGCGGGGGAACACAGGTGATTGGAAAAAAATGTCTTGAGCTGACAGTTTGAGTTTATTTAGATAATACCTGTGTGTTGACTGGCCAGCCCCCAGGACATTCACACTCTTATCCACTAGCTGTCATGATTGTCAGCCTCCCTATCACTGACAATTGAGACATTAGCATCCTAGGGTGAAGTCATTCCCGATAGCTGCCGGGGTCAAAGGCACAAGCCCCGGCCCGATAAACTCGGCCAGGTAGAGGAGACCGCCAACGGCGCTCGCATGATCATCAGAGCAGGGAGTGTGTTGCATTTGGTTTAAAACAAAAACACCCGGGCCTGCCCCCAAAGGTGCCTTATAGCAGGTTACCTGTCGGCATTCTTTAAGCTCGTCAATTACAGCGTTTGCTTAGCGGTGGACGTTTTACAGCACTTATTGACAAGGTAGAGGAGTTAGGTTGCCCTTTACTTTAATGAATTTAAGATCCAAAAACTTTGTCACTTAATCGCCTGCAATTATCACGTGTGCTGATCCTCCTACTTTTTTTTCCCCTCTGTATTCGTGGCAAGCTTGGATTCTGCGGCAATGTACATGTTGTCCCAGCCATCTCTGGGGGGCCAAATTATCTGCATGCTTAGAAATTACTCCTGGAAAATGATTCTTGGATTACTTGCCAGGTCCCATCAGTGTAATACCAGCCTGATACAAGCTCTAGCTGTGCCCGTGTCGCCTGCTCCATTTGAGGCACCACCAGGTTCTCTTCCAAGGATAATATTAAGAGTTGTTCTTGGAGCTGAACTTGTACTTCATGGACCAGGGAGAGAGCCCCGGCTGGCCTCTGGCCTTTTGTGCGAGCAGAGACACAGCAGTTGGTTTGCATCTAGGATTTCAGTCCGGGGTTTTCTAGCCATCTGGGATGCAAGGCAATTCCTGATAATAGCATGACACAAGTACCAAGTAAACTGCACTGCTTCTAAGTAGCCCCGTAAGTTGCATGTTGGGCCCTGAGGTAGACTGTAGTGAACTGTTTCTATGGCACATCATTTGGACAAATCTTCAAATTGTTATAGGCTGCCGGGAGTTGGCATAAATGCCCTAAGCATAATCTTCTGGGACACATAATTTTCTGAGTAAAAATACTTTTCACTTACCATTTGAATGTTAATGATGATTATCCATTTGAATGTTAATTATCCATTTGAATTTTAATGATGATTTGAATATGGCAAGACTGGTTTCCGGCCCCCTAAAAATATGCTCCCATTTAAGGCCATTGATTGGATCACCTCTGCGCGCATCATGATTGTTTATTTTCAAATCGCTGTTTAGTAGCTCCGTGCATGGACGGTGAAATGACCACAGGATTATCCAAAACTCACTCTTGTCTTACCACAAAAAGTACACAAAATCATCAGTGTCTCCATGAAGGTAACTTTTCAAGCAACAGTTATTTCTCTCTCTTGATTGATATTTGCCAGAGACACTTTCGAAATTAGCAAAAATCGAAGCTCATCATCTCTGAAATTGTACATTCACAGTGCGTCCTATTGCCATTTTGCAATAGGCTGATTGCGGGCAAACATTACCGTTGTGATTTTCAATTCAAGAGGCGGGATTCACGTCATGCATATCATTTGCATACATCAGGAGGGATGCCTCCCGATGTATGACAAATTCACCGCTATCTACCTGTCCCCATATTCGAAGTCCGAATGACAATGGGGACAGGGAACCAGACTACTGAATGGCCTAGATACTCTTTTGAAATTCAAAAGAGCATTCTCTATTTTGTATTGTTGCCATTGGTCAGGCCATTTGTGTCCTGTTTCAGCAACCTCTTTGTGTAATTTGTGCCAGAACAATAAATGTACAGTATATCTCCAATGTTCAATATCTCTTTTTATAAGAGACACTAGTCAAGAAGCTAAAGACAATCTGTTTAACTTATTCCTCTGAACGTATATGGTCTATTTCAAGTGATGACAGAGTCCCTAAGGACCAATGGTGTGGCCTCGTAGTGCTTCCTGTTCATCTTAAGTGAAATAGGCGGGACAATTTTACATTAATTAACAATCGTTCCCAATTGCTGCACATGACACAACAGGCCACGCCGCTCCCGCATCTGTACAGTGCCTTACTGTTAATGTGTACAAGACTTAGGGGCGCGTTAAGCGCCATCCAAATTAAGGACTCTTGAGAGGAAATTAGTATTTGCCGTGGAGAATTGACCCAAGATATCGGATCCACCCAATACAGCATTCCCAAGAGGCTGGGCTTGTCTGTACTTGGGGAGGTAATGACTGTGTGCAGGAAATGGATGTCACACACCGGGGCAATACGCGAAACGAAGAGGAAATTCACTATCACTTTTTATTTAGAATCATGTTCGAGGGTGCAACACAATAGGTAGGCCTAGGATGTGCATTTGTGTCGTTTTGTTTGTTTCATGAAAGGAAAAACAAAACGCAGCCAAGTTGAAGGACCCTGAGTTTTCGTCCCCGAATAAAAATTGTAGCCTACATAATGATTCTATAGCTCAGAATAGCTGATTCAAGGACTACAAACTCGAAAATGATGTTTAATGATTATCTTTGCTCAAAAAAATTGGTAAAAGGGGTCAGAAATTGTCTCAGATTGCACCACAGAGTGTCTAGAAATAGAATCCAAAATTGTTTGGGGCCCTGAAGTGGGCCCCAAACACCCCACTGTTAGGGCTTCGCGCTCTCATTAGTTCTGATCAAGGTTTGTCCTCCCCCCACTTTTGATAAGCGATTATTCCCTGTTGATAGTGGGGGGGGGGGAGGGAGAGAGAGAGAGTGGGATTGAGGTGATGGGGGGGGGCCCTGGTTATGTCCGGTACCATGCAGGTATAATATAAACAAAATCAGCCAAAATACATAGCATAAACCTGTTTTTAATGCAGGCCAAAACATGAAAAGAAAATAAGGTACAAAATATCACCTGCTGTAATGCAAAAAAAATTGTAGCTTTTTTTTTCTCACACGCAGCCCCTCCGGCAAAACAAAAACAAGAGGAGGTGATGGCGAACAAAACAAAAAAAATTGTAGCTTTTTTTTTCTCACACGCAGCCCCTCCGGCAAAACAAAAACAAGAGGAGGTGATGGCGAACAAAACAAAAAAAATTATTAAGGCTTTCAAGTGCGGCATCCCACGGGAGTGTTTAGAGTTCAACCCCTTGCACTTGATACAGGTGTGTTCCATGTGTGTCATGTCTGGAATCAGACTCAGTAACAAATTATCGGATACATCAGGGGCCTAGCGTTGCAGAGCCACAGGTGTAGCCACGTGTGCTGGTGTGCTGTGTCTGTATAGTCAGGTGAAATCTATTGTACATGCTACACCAAGGAAACATTGCTGGTCGTTTAGAAGAAGAAGTAGAAGAAGAAAAACACACATCAACTAGAGTTTAGTTTGTTGTTGTTGTCATTACTGTAGTGTGACAAATAAATGCAATTAGTACAAGTCTGAGTGGCAATTCCACGCTAGCTTCTAGGTGATAACGTTTACCTTGGCAGCCTTGACAAGTGTGTTTTTGACAGATTTCTTTGCTAACAATCGCTGAAAGGTTAATGGGGCGAAAATGGGTTAACAAATCGGAGGTGAGTCTCCGGTCATCCCCCGAACACTAGGAGGAAAATGACGCTGTGATTGAAAAACAGTGAAAAATTGAAATCAAGGTTTTTGACTTTGATAATCGGGTCAGTGGAGGAAAGCAACCGCAAAGTGTTTCTAAAAAAGTTGGTCAGTATGTGGTGTGGATTGCCGCAGGCTGTGTGGAGTTACGGGCCAAGCCTGGCTCCTGTCAGCAGACAAGAATCGCAGGCTGACTGGTCTCTAGGATTCAGGGTCTCCCTTGGGTCTATTATTATTATTATGACGAGCGCCTAGGGATTCCTGCAGGAACCCCCTATGACCGATGTCATAATCGAGAGTTAGGGGTGGATTTGATGAGGAAAAGGGACTCCAATTGTTAACCAACAACTGTATTATAATCTAATAATATTATGATGATGGAATTGTTGCATTGCAAGTTATTCAACCAGATGGATTTTGCAGACAGTTTTGAATTTGAAGAACAGAGAAAGCAGATGTCGAAAAAGTCTTGAATAACTTTGATTAACTGAACATGCACTGATGAACTGATTAGTTTTCCTGATACTTTTTCAAGCAACTTGATCACGTCTTAAAGCTGAACTTGCTAGTCAGGGATACTCAGTGAAGAGGCAGCTCAAAATTTTGAGAAAGACACTTTTGGTAGCTTAAATTATTAGTCGAAGACACCAGTAGTTTGATTCTTTCCGCAGAAAATGCATATAGGCCTAGTGACTGTTCCAATCCGACAGAAAATTCGGACCCATCCAGCTTTTTTTGAGCTGCCCCCTAATTGCACTGATCTAAACAATTCCCCACAAATCAGTTAACTTCATTTACGAGTGTTTATTGCCAATGTGACAGAACTGTCAATTCTCTCAATCACCCTTGAAGGAGGACTCGGGATTAATAAAGGGGGGTTACTGAATTAAGGTCCCGGCATTCTTGGGGCGCATTCTTGGGCCCCGCAAAATACCAGCTGACATACGATTTGCCGGGGCTGAGAAAAGTCGGCAATGTGACAGAGCTATATAGCCACATCACACACAGGAAAAAAAAGCCAGGGTTGATGACATTTAACTGTTTAAAGTTGAGAGTCCCATATAATACACAGGACAAGACAACTCTGCCTTGATCTGTGCCTGTGTTTTCTTAACCTTTCCCAAGGCGAGCCATGTGGAAACCTCCCAGGTACCACAGAAGGAAAGTGCACCTAAGGAAACCCATAAAAACTGTCTTGTTTCATTTCGCCCAAACGACATATGCTATACACATGTAATACCTACCAAGTTTTACCTGGAATCGGAATTACTTCGCGTTTATTCCATCTGTAAGATGCATTTCAGTGAAGTAGGACACAATTTTGACTACTGGACGACACAAACCAAAGTCCAAGCAGAAAGGGAGCGATAGTACTTTTCCCAGAACACAAGCTGACAAAAAGTGATCGTTCTGGCATCCATACCTTAAGTACAGTCTATGAATAAAGTTGCACAGCAGGGGTCTATGATATGCGAGCAGATTCGGGGATGAATTATGCAAAACAAGACTGCGTCTTGACCTCGTGCGCCTTTAATATTGGGACTTTGGTAACCCGTTGTTGTATTACAAAAACATGGCATCCAAATTGACCAATGAACAGCTTAGTCCACATTTCAGGTCGAAATGAGTTTCACAGTTTTGACTCCGATTGGCTGGCGCACAGGGCCGCATAAAAGTTGCATGTTAGGATATCAGACGTTCGACCGTGGCTCTGCACATGTGAATGACTGATCCTCAGACTAACCTAAAGTAGCTCAATTTGACGGATTCACTCATCTCTACAACAGGAGATTTTACTGAGAGATCAACCAGTGTAAGCCTTAGAAATTTCAATGGAATGGTGTAGGGTTATCATACCTGTAATGTACACAAGCGAAGGGCAAAAATATTCCTACATGTACCAAAACTACCACTGGCGTGCCAGTACAACATGCAGATGATAGAACCCAAACAAGTCAGACTATCCGGCCTCTCCATATGGAATCCGATATTGCCACAATTAGCGGCTAATGCCATGGATTATTAACAAGCAGACGATTCCCGCCGAGCACCTTGATCGGTTTACACCACTGGTAATATCCTCCTGACAAGTTTTCCTTCAGCGGGCCACTTAGAGCAATTTGCCGTGTTGACATTTCGGGCTCATCCTTCATCCAGAACCTCTCAGCAATCTTTTTTTTTTTCTTGAAGAATGCGTGTAAACCAAGATGTAATGTCATTTGTAATTCATAAAATAATGTGCGGGTATCCCATTCACACTTGAAACGATAAGACAATACCAGTGTCGGTGCCTCAGACTAAAACCTCTCCATATAAGAAAGCCAAAAATAATGGTCCTACTCCTACTACAGTGAAATCTCGGTAAGTCAAAACTTGTTAACTCAAAAACCCTTGTAACTCAAAAGTGAAAACTTATTCCCGTCAATTGCTGTTGAACAGAAAATCCATAGGATAACTCAAAACTATGCTTAACTCAAAATTTGAGCCAATTCCCCTGAGGTTTAACTTATCGAGATTCCACTGCAGATGATAGAGGAAAAACAATCACCAATTAAACTGTCTAAAAAGCTATCAAATTTTATTTTTTTTAATCAGATTTAAAAAAAAATTGTTTCATTTTTAAAGATTAAAAAAAAATAGGCTGCTTTTTACACTAAACCAAGTACAGATCCTGATCAGTTAAATGTGTGAATGAGATCGTCAAGAGTTGTGACTCTACCTTTAGTGACAGCTGTCCTTGTTTCAAAAGTAGCCAAGGACCACTGTTGTAAATCACAACAATCAAAACCTCCTTGAAAGAATTGAATTAGGGTTTGCCATCCCAAGGAAAGGTAACATTCACACAATTAATGTGTCTGTGCTGACAAAAATGAGTGGTCTATTTTTGGGGAAATATACCTCGCACGTTACATGAGAAGAGGGCAGACAATTAAGGTGATTGGCAATGTCAGCCAGCTTCAGTTGGAATCGACTCTCTTCATCAGTGATTTTTATGAAAGTGCTCTTCTTGAGAACCAAATGATTAAAACTTTAGGTAAAGTTTTTGGAAATAGCGTGCTTAGATATTTGACCGCTTCGTTGAATCGTTTTCTCTGAATCTGGTACAGCTTCCGTTGGAATCAGCCAGCTTCAATTGGGATCAACTCACTTCGTCAGTGATTTGTATGTAAGTGCTCTTCTTGAGAACCAAATGATTAAAACTCTTGGAAAAGTTTTCAGAAATAGCGTGCTTAGATATTTGACTGCTTCGTTGAATCGTTTTCTCTGAATCTGGTACAGACTGCCTTTCTTTGCCCAAAGTCATCACTTTTTGGCACGTGTATAAAAAAAAAATCAGACAACCACGTGACACGTTTTTGGCGTATTCTACAGACCCCTAGTGGCAACTTCGTTAGCCATTTTTGCCAAATGGGTTGAAGGGAATACAATATTTGCTTTTGTTGTAATTTTCAGAAATGGATGGATTTGGGGGTTAGTATTTTATAGCAAATATTGTTACACTGACTTGTGTGAAGTTTTGTGTTCGTAGATGCTGCAAAAACCAAGAAAAACTATCATGTTCTTGTACTCAGGTTCCCTGACCCCCCTGAGGACGAAATGGAGCAATTCATTGTTGTCCGGGAATTGTAAGGTCAGGGAACCAGTCTAGCTGGCATGTAACTGTTCATAGGTGCGTAATCAATTGCAAACAAAAGGCGGACTAACTAAATATGATAAATTGGGGGCAGTATTTGAAGAAGAAAAAAAGCAGTTTTGTTTCAAATTGATATCAATTTTTCCAAATTTTACCATTTTCTTGAAAATGACAGCACACCAGGTGCGATGATTTTACAGGATGCTTTAATTCATTAATAGTCCAGTAAGGTATTGCATAATAATTTGGTCGTTTTGGTGTTTTTTTAATGTTTGCATGTTGTGATAAAATCTTGAATTTTTATCTCAAAACAACTCCTAATTGCTCACAAATTGCATGGAGTTTCTTATCAGACTTGTTGTAGGCTACACAAACGTAACATCTTCATCAACACATCTTGAACTTATAAATCCAGTACATTCAAGGCCACTAACATATGTACAGTAAATTAAAAACAGGTTTACATGTGATTGAGACAGATACTGTGACACAAATAATTTCCTGAGATTTTTCCTCCCCAGAGAAGGTTCTCAAAGCAGGAAATGATGACTTTCAGACCACGAGCCTCTCTGGAAGTGTTTTAGTTGCAAAAACATATTTACAAGTTACACACACATGTATGTATTTGCTTTCCTAAATAATTAAAGTTCAGTTTTGGGGAGTCTTAAGTTCCACACAAAAAAAACAGTCCTACGATATTTTGTTCTATACTAAGACCACGAGTAGAGCTTCTTTACACTCCTCGAAATATTTCTATTAAATATTTCTCTGATTTTCTTTTTTTTTTATATTCAGATGTTACTGATTATTGTGATGTTGCTCGTAAATTTACAAGAGCATTTCAACTCTGACTTCAAAGGATGATGATAAAGATACAGTATGTGAATAAATGAAATAAATAATTTATTTTTTGCAATGTTTAATTTCATTTTGCTTCTTCCTCTATTTTTTCTGTTTTTTTGCAAAACACTCAACTAAAGCAAAAAATGCCAAGGCACTTCAGGCCAAATAAAAAAAAAAGTCTCCGGTTTCTGGTATGGAGCTTTCCCAAAAGTGGTGCGGCAACGACGCGTTTTTTTTTTTTCCCTACTTTTTTCTTTTTTTAAATGTCGGCTGACTATGATGTGGCAGATGAAGCTTCGATCCCCTTAAACTCTTACAAATATCCTTCAGGGTGGAGCTTGAGGTGACCTCAGTAAGGCCATAAGGCTTGAGAATTCGGCACCCACTTACAATCTTGACCGAAATTTGGATAGTCAAGAAAAAATCAGATAAAACGGTAACGTCAAACCATACAGCGACATTGTGCATGCACTGCCAGGCTGGTCATTAGTCTGCTCCCTCACATATTGCGCTAATTAAAAAGCGTTTGCATGTTCCAGATACACGACCATCGCTCCCTCAGTCTGGCTTCCAGACGCACAATTACAAAATTACAACACCGTCTGCAAATGGTGCCCGACTAAATTTAGTGCAAAATATATGGGAGCCCAGAGAGGCCACATAAAGCTTATACTTGATCGTAACCCCATCTAAAAACACGTTAAAATTGTGCAGCAGCAGGATTCCAGTCAAACCAGTGAGTTTGGCGGTTTTGAGACATCATCTTTACATTGAAAAAAAAAGAACTTTTTAATTTTGCCGATGCGCATGGCTACTATGATGCGCGCATACCAGAAACCGGAGACTTTTCTTTTTTTGTCCTAAATACAATCCATCCATACATGATCTTCTTGAGTTCTCCCAAAATATAAAATGGAGGGTCTTAAAAAAAAATTACAAACTGTACAACCAACGAATGAGAAACAGAATTTTCAGTGAAACTATAAAAATACAAGGAGACACATGTAGTACACTTCTCTCTCCAACCGTCAATTTTATTGATGTCACGGTCAGGCGGAGGTCATACACTCTCTCTGTCTTACCGCATCAATCTGAACAAATATACATCCTAGGCTAAGGTGTCACCCACAGCCCCTGGCAATTGATACAGGGGACTACTTACAATCCAATCTGTGCACCGAATGGATGAAAATGCACTTGAATGCACTCGTTCATTGAAATTGTTTTTGGCTTTCGTATTTTGACTTGGATCATGGGTTTATGCACGGGTCCCATGAAAGCAATTTACTTTGTGATCCCTTTGATTGTTTTCGTGGGGCTGCGTATGTATGCACCTGCGACTGAGGTTAATAAACATCTGCAGGTGTAAAACGAACACTTGTGCACATCTTGGCATGTCCTCAGTAACCGAGAAAGTGTGAAAACGGGAAGGAGATATAAAATTGACAAATTAGGGAATTTTGGTGTGAAAAGAAAACAAATACTGAGTGGTAAATTAATTTCTGGTTTATTTCACAGGTTTCCAGGTTAACCTCTGGTTTATTCACCCAGTCCTTACATTTTGAATCTGTCCACTGTGGGAATGTCTACATCTTATATACAGCTAGAACAATTTTAAGTGGGATTATGTAGCACATCATCTCTCGATGCATGCTCCCGTGCATCTTAAATTTGTAGAGAAGATAACGAAATTGTTATCGGGGAAAGTGTAACTTCTTAATATATTTCCTACGATCTAGATGTTTCACCATCTTCTCCATGTACCGCCTTATCAATCCATTGCAAATGCCGCTTCAAAGATACTGAGCCATTGCACGTGTGAGGTTCCTTGTTTCCTGTTTCAAAATGAAAGGTTACTTCCATTTCTTAGTGGATCCCCTCAGATCTAGAGTGTCACAATAAACCCTTCGCATTGAACTTTATTGGTTTCACTTAGCTGTGCCGCTGCAGCCGCTACCCCGGCTACCATGAAGAAAGAAGAGAAAAGAAAGAGGCCTGTATTCTATACGGGCCAGTGTATATACATTGCTACTTAATTGGCCTGTTGGAAAAACAACAGCCTAAATATAGCTTACGTATTTACATCAGAACTGTCACGCAAGGCCTGACGGGCCCAGGGTCTTGACTAGGCTGCCGATCTGTGGATGCAGACAGCATCTGCCCGCACATTTAGCGGATTTCTTTGAAGGAACCTTTTCTGGTATTTTGTATATTTTTTTCTGAGCCGTCGCATTTGATTTAGCTCAGCTTCGTCATCATCATGCGCATGATGTATGTAATCGACTCAGGTGGGAGGGGCTGAAACATCTTGAAAAATATTCCGCTGCATAATTGTTCAATTACAGATCGTTTCCGATCTACCGAATTCTCCTGCTTTCATTTTTTTTAAATTAAATCGCTCAGATGCATTCAACCTTGTCTCCAAGTCAAGTGTCAAACCAAGGGACTATCGCATTTAATTCCTCCCCTAAATAGGTGGAGCCACTTTTAGACACCCGAGCAATGCCATCAATACTAAACCAAAAAAAAACACAACAATGTTGGTCCATTGACACACAAAAACTGAGAGTTGATGTGGAGCCTA
This sequence comes from Patiria pectinifera, assembly GCA_029964075.1. Classification (NCBI taxonomy): domain Eukaryota; kingdom Metazoa; phylum Echinodermata; class Asteroidea; order Valvatida; family Asterinidae; genus Patiria; species Patiria pectinifera. Next base: position 25,914 of record JASAOE010000197.1, read on the forward strand.
ATAACTAGTGTAAAATGCGCATCTATCCAAAAAAAATCACTTGAGATAAATACAAAGGCCTGTGCATAGCTGTAACTCAATCTGCTTGATGTAGACCGAGGCCTGTGTGTGTCTACACGGGGCTAAATGGTGCATGCATAGAGCCTCCAGGGGGAACTGTCCCTCATATATACACAACCCTGGGCCAAACTAGAACTTGAAAACACTGGGGAGGAGCGTGTCTCCCTGGTTCACCTGATGAAAAGAGTGGTGCAGACTGATAGAGGCATCACAATGGGTGTTTGGTGGTGCCGGGCTGACCAACTCATGATAAGTGATATGATATACCTGGAGCTGGGATTTTTGGGCTGTACCTGTTGGAATCAATGGTCTACTTTATCCATGTTGGAAGAATGAAACTTGTACCATCTTTTGCAAGTCTGGTTAGAAAGTATCCTTCCGTATGTAACTGAAGGTAATTTTGCTCTTTCATGAATTAAATACTGATGCTCTCCAAAAAACAAATCCCAATAGTTTCCTAAAGATAACCATGCATCTTTGTCGCAACAAATTTCTGTGATGCACTGATTATTGCATGATTTACAGAAAAGAACAGATTTCACATTGTAAATTTTATTTTGTTATTGTTAATAGCCTGCTGTAATTAATTCCAACAACACAGAAAAATTCTAACCTCAGTCGCAAATATACCCCAAATTAATTTTCATCGGCAAAATCTGTACTCACAGATAATTTCTAGTCCTAATTTCTTTCTTTCTTTTGCTTAAATACTTTAAATGATTCCAATAATCAGATGGAAAGTTTGAAGTTTGTATCGTATTCTTTGGGATATTTTCTGAGCCCGCTATCCAGGAAGCAGTTTATTACACGGTTGACAACTGGTGCTGACACATAAACGTGTATCCACACCCAGAAAAAAAACCTGTGGCACATTTACACACAATCACCAGAGGATGAAGCTAATACCTTATGCAATATCCTTTAGGACACGGAAACACTATGGTAAAATGTACGGCGATGGTAAATCACCAATTCTTAAATCAAACTTGATGTTTGATCTTAAACTTGTGTAAGAATAGGTGTAACCACAATGTGAAACACTAACAAATTTGATACACTTGTATGAAAATTGATCCAGTGTATGTGATTTAGAGTAGTGTCTGAATCTAATGTTCTGGGTGTTTTTTTTGTTCAAACACTGGTTTAACTCTTTGCTAAAACTGTAACTGTTTTAATGGTAATGCTACATTGACATAAAATTCAGATTGTCGAATCGAAATATGTTGTCTGATCCTGATTTTAAAAGGCTGAAACATAGCACATCTGGGGATGAACTACACTGCTAATGTTTTATAAACGCTCGCTGAATGGTACTTTTTGCAACATGAAACTTTACAACAGACCCTGTGTTGCTGCAACGTCCTAGCCATTACGTTGGGATAAAGAACTGAGCACTAGAGAATATAATGAGTTTTGTGCACACTTATATGCTGAAATATTTCGTACTACAGTTTACTAGTAGCAGTATTTTGTAGCTTTAGGTGAGGTTAGGGTTAATTAACACTCAAAAGAGAGAATGCCCACTTTGTACATGTACAATTGTACATGGTTAGACCATAGAGCTAGGACTATGGTGAGACCACGGTTAGACATCTTTTTGCAGCTGTTGGTGTTAGGAGGCATGAGTGACAGCTCATTGGTTTGGATGGACACTACAAACCACCCCCCCCCCCCCCATCAGCTGATGCATGAATAAGCATTGTCTCAGGTCACAGGCTCACTCAAGGACAAGGCAGAGGGAGAGATGTAATAAGATTTGTGCATCCAACACAGGAGACCAGTGATAAAAACCCTGGCTACAAGCAGACAACAAGCCTCCCAGGCCCAACTGTTGTTTCTGGATACTGAAGGCTTCCATTCCATCATCAAGCTAGGATTATTGGGCTGAACATCATTGGACTTCAATGAAAGCACCTTGTCTCCGAGCTCCACCCCGATCAATTCATTCTCATCAGATCAAGTGTGGCCAACATTTCTATGGGATTAACCCTGCACAAAGAACAATCTGTGCGATCAACAGCACAAGTTTTTTTTCCCCTTGCTCTCTGTCTCTGTCATAAAAGTGTGATAAATAAATGCTGACAAAAGATAGTATCCGAGTTGAAGTGTCACCTACATGGACTGATGGAGTGTCTGACGTAGGAAGTGGATTCAGTGAAATTGTGCTCTAGATCTACAGCCTTAAGTAACTGGAATCTTCTAACTGGAGCAGCATAAATATTGTGCAACTGACCAAAAACACTAACTGCCAGTTTGTAGCCAACTGCAATGGATTTTTTGCCTCTCAGCTGGACTGTGTTGTGCCATCACCAACTTATTTCTATGACTACCTGCCTGACAGAGTTCCGACCTACAAAATGAAACCTTTTTAAAACAGGGTATTTCAACCAGGAAAACAAGGAATGCCATTGTGTACACATGTACAAGGTGAGTAGACTGCGGCCTTTTCAAATGATGTCAATGCACCCATACATAACAGTAAATTGACACCCCGGCCAATAATAATGATAAAGAATTGTAGCATTGTGCAATAGCACTGGCACACGTATGCCGCTTTGTGTGTGCATTGCCGAGCACTGTTTTGTACCTGTGTACTTGTCAGGGCAATATATAACGCTGACGTACTTCTACCTCAGCCTGGATTCCCCTATCCAGTGTCTATTTATGTACTGTTATCACCAAGCTATGCCATCAAGCCGTACATGCCTGTGTATACAGGCAGTACAGTTTACATTACCCTATAACCAGGTTGCAGGGCAGGCACCGTCACTTGAAGCATGTCCCGACACGTAGCCAGACCTTTGCCTCACGGCCTATTTATTCCATATATTGTATTGAGGGTGCAATATTTATATTAGACAGACCGAGTCGGGGATTTTTGAAAAACAGCCAAACGTGTTCACTGCAAGCCCACAGTCACATGTGGTTGCCGATACTGGTAAGACTTACAACTATAGTACACTATCCCTGCGCTGACGCAAACTTACAAGTTTGACAATTGGATATACGCATGGTAGTCACACTACAAGTTCATCACAGGTCAACTAGCAACTTCCTGGTTAAAAAAAGTGACAGCTGATTTTGACCACAAGTTACATCACCACCGTTTAACAGGTCAGGATTATCCACAAAACCGCATCAGGGAATTTGTAGTTTAAAACAAACAAAAACTCAGTTAATTTTCAGAGAGTGAACACAAGAGATCACCTTCTTCCCAAATCATTGGATAATTTTTGTTTTCCTCGCCTGCATGATTTGGTCGAAGCTGTGTTTGCACACCGAACAAGGTAAGGCATGTAGTCATAAAGTCAAAAATAGCTATGAAACACCTCTTTACTGGACCTTGATCTTTATTGTGCATTGCATAATATTGAAACAACTCACTGTAGAAAACAATCAGCTGTTCCACTGGCCTCTGCCGACCAAAATAAAGGTACTTTCGATTGTGCATTGCAAAACAAATTAAAGGGAATATACAACAGTTGCAAATATCAAAAAAAACATAACTACTAAATTCTTAGAAGTACCGATACCTTACTTGACTGTAAGTGAAGGCCAGTCTAAAGCATCCTGTAAAATCATGGCACCTGATGGGCTGTCATTTTCAAGAAAAGTGGCATTTTTGTATGTTTGAAGAAAACAAATTGCTTTTTTTTAAATACTACTCCCAATGTATAATATTTAGTCCGCATTTTCTTTGCAATCGATTACACAACTGTGAACAGGTACAAGCCAGCTAGACTGGTTCCTTGACCTTACAATTCCCCGTCTATAAATTGCTTCATTTTATCATTACTTGGGTCAGGGAACCAGCCTACAAGAACATGATTGTTTTACTTGGTTTTACCAGAATTTACATCATTTTCCTCAATTTGGCTTTTAAAAAATGCTCAAATGCATGAAAATCATGATAGGAAACATAAATTTAATCATTTTTTTATCAAAATTTAAAGAAATTGACTGCAGCAGGATCTTAACCTGTGACCCAATATTTAGAGAATTTCAAAATGCCAGCACAGTTATTTATATATATCGTCTCATTGTGCTCCTACAATGTTGAACTCAATTCAAGAAACTGACCAAGTATTAAAGCTCACGCTAATCCCTCATTTCCCGCAAAGTCTTAACAATGTCGACATTCGGTCTGATCCCGTTTTATTGGCTGCAAGTTTTTACCCATGAGCCTCGGTCACAATGTGTGAAACAATACCATGAACAGCTGCACTTCCCCTGACCTGAAAAATGCCCACGTAAAGAAACCTAACAAGCTCGAAACGATCTCGGAAGCTGCAGCCCAACTGTAGACCTGCTGTCAGTCATGTAAAAAGTCTGTTCTTATAATGCACAACTACTCACATGGTTGTGACTGTCAATTGAAAAGGATTCCCATTATTTTGTTGAATGTCAGTTGGTGCATAGACTGTTTTACAGCATGTGGAACACCGAATTTGTGTGCAGTGCATGAAAACAGTGCTAGCCCCAATGCAAAATGAGTGACCTCGTGACCCAATTTTCCACGACTGCAATAAATTGGTAGCTCTGGTCAGTGGAGACCTGAAGCACTTGTTGTTGTGAGGGCCTAAGGGACAAGGTGATTGATTGCCAAACAAGGCATTTGGTGAAGTTTGTTACTAACCAACCAACCAACGGAGAGACATGAGTACTTTTGTAGAGTTGTTTTCCCGCAGCTCAAAATATAATGTGGGTTGGGTACAAATGTGTACAATCATTATGCACTCCCTAAACCTGTCTGCAAGTTCCTGATATGACTCAATGGCAATTTTTGCCGTTCATATGGAGAATATTCAAATCATTGTAAAAAAAAAAAACAATAGAAGTTGTACTCATGAACATTAGATTAATTTTTGTTTAAATAACTTGGAGGAACATTTTTGACTATGATTTACATGTGTATGATTATATTCTCATCAAATAATTAATTTCTGCACAGTTCTTATTGCTAGTTCAAAAATACTATTATTCACAAAGAGATGTTACCAATTGCCAAAATCTTCCATTTTTTATGAAGATTCAATGCTGTTCCAGGCACTCGGTTAAAAAAGTGTAGAAATGAATATTGTGCAAGAATAACTACAACATTGGAGGTCCACATTGGAGGTGACAAAATGCTCTTCTTAGTAATTAATGAAGCGTAAAATACTTTTTCACTATCACCTAGACATCCTATTAAGACAATTAACTTCATTCAGTGACTGTTACCACATCCCTGTATATGGCACGACTATGATCCAATTAACAACTGAAGTTTGAACCACAAGGCGAAAAATAACAACTTGTGTACAAGTTGATAAGAGTGTGTTCCGTCCAGGCGATTCCACGAAAGGCCTTGCCAGCACCAATTAAAAACAGTCCAGTTGTCTTGATTGGAAGTCATCAGGACAGGATGTTTACTGGTCTATTAGTCTGGCAAACAAATCAGTTCATTGCACAACTGAGTCAGACTTCTTCTACTAGAACTTCTCAAAGATATTCCTACCTCCATGCTTCTAGTACTAGTACTACTACTAGTAGGAATGATGTTTCTACATTTAAAACTCTTGCTGTGTATTTGGTATAACCATGGAGCTATAAAAACCCTCTGATTTAGCTTTTTTTTTCTTTGAAAATACAATATCCTTGTCTCACCAGCATATTCAGAATGTGAATTTTTCACTTCTCAGTAATAAGAGCAAAGCTGTTTGGGCCTTTGAAAAAAACGCCCCTTTAATGTGATGTCACATGACATGTAATGATGTCATGATGATGTCACTTCAATTTTCATCCGTAGCACATCCCCGTCTATGTACATAACAAGTTTCAACCAAATCGGACTGGTACTTCCAAAGTTATAGCGATTAAAAGAATGCACGTTTAATATGACGTCACGTAACACAAAATGACGTAATCGTGACGAAAATTCTTGGAGACCATCTTAGGGTAGTGACTAGTGGTCTCAGGGTCTGCCAAGTCTAAAGACAATCAGACGTACGAAAGTGCCAAAGTATACGGTTGGAAGAAGAATGTGTACCAAACCTATATGAGAAAAAAAATGCTCCTTAAAATGTGACATAACTTGACACCTGATGACATCATTGTGACGACAATCTTCTAGGACCATCTGCGGGGGATGTTCTAAGTGTGTGCCAAGTCTGAAGTCGATCAGATTTACGAAAGTGCCAAAGTGTTTCGGCAGATTTTCCGAGACAGCTAATAATTTCAAAAGCCTGATCAATATGACACCATAAACCAAATGGGATAAATTCCAATTGTCTTGTACAAGTTTGTAACTTATGCAATTCAGTGCACACAGAGATATACAAGATATGAAGTACAGTACTAATGGTCCTATATGGTACAACTGTCCATAAAAAGACGTCCTTCACAATTCCTTAGAAATCCTGAAGGTCACCTTATCTTGACAACTGGCCCCCAGGGGGCCTTGTCCAAGAAAGGGGTGGGGGTAGCCACAACACTGGCCAAATGCTCAACACAAACTGTCCTACTGACCCTAGCTCTATGCTCGCATCCATACACACTCCTCAATGCTTTCAAGAGATGTGGGGGCCCTTTAAAGTTCTCACCGGGTGAGCTGGGCATGACCAGGGATGGGCCCCTGAGCTGGCCATGGGCTTGATGAGGCAACCCATCTGGTGCCACATGGTCCTGTACCTGCAGGAGTGTGCAGGTGTGCCCAATTAACCAGCCGGCCATTAGTGAACTGTTGAACAAGGCCCAATTATGGGCCTATCTGTGGATGCCAATTCGTTCCAGATGTCAGTTAATACAAAAAAATGGGCAGATGTCTTGATAACACGAAACGCCGCTCACAGCTGAAACCACGCTGAAACTTTGGGCCACACTAGCAGAACCAATCAAGAACGCAAGATTTTTAAAAATGAACAATTGGAAAGTTCTATGAATCAGAACACTCTTGACATGGAAGCGCTGAGCAGATGTTTGAAACACATTTGGGCATTTCCACAATTACGGGGTACAATTGACTGCAAGTTTGGGATTTGAGAGGGGGACACTGGAGGGTACAGCAAAGCAAGATATTTTGTTCAGTTGTTTCCTGTGCATTCCTGAGACCTTAATGATCATGTGTACAAACAATATAGAAAACCTTCTCTGTACTTCGGAAATTGGTCCTCGTAAAAATTACGTACGTAACAAAAGACAAAATTTTTGCTAAAAATTGACACGACACTAATTATCATGTGCATCAATTCAACAAAATGCCATCACTTTTATATTTATAACCCAGTGAGGAGCACTAATAGCCACAATGAACACAATTGTGTTGGACACTTATATCTTGTCAAATTTGCCTGGAAGTCTTAACTTCTTTAAAAGCACAATCGTCAACAATGAGGTGGGAATGTACAAGTGGAAAATAGGACAAACAACTCGATATTATTATCCTGCTTCATTTCCCAATCCCATGTAGCCCACCAAAAATAAAGAGAGTTTGAATTCACTTTTTAATGATACTTGAGCAGCAAATGAAAAAGTTCTGAGGTATAACAGGGACAGGGAAAAGTATCACTCTTTGGACCCTAAATTTATAGACTGATCCATTTGTCATCAGTGCTGTTGCAATGCTTGTAGGGCGCTCACTCATTCACTCATTCCTTCTACCACATCCACAACTGGGATCCATCAGTCTGATTTCCTACGTGTATATTAGCTCATCCCAAACCCAGAGATTATCAGACTCATATTCGAGTCACCCAACATCGATCCTGAGTCCGAGTCATGCAAGCCTTGAGATAATGCCCTCATCACAGAATGCATTGCTGATATCTATTTAGTACACAGATAAACTCTACTTTGACAAGTTTCAACAAGAATGTTCATTCATGTTTACATCATTTTGTTTCAATGTTGAAGCAGATTCTAGGCAGATGCTCATGTCAACAAAGATTACAGTAATCACCACTGTATAAGTGCAACACGTGGGGACCTCAACATTTATTGTACGAGTCAAAGACAAGTGCAATCTTGTTATAGTGAGTGCAACAAATTCTTGTATCCCGCGAAAAAAAAGCCATCCAATATGTTATTTTATATCAGGCTGACTTGATCCGCAAGAAAAACATTTCAGGACACTGTCTTTATTTCACAAATTTTGTTGAATATTCTTCTTTATCGGTTGCCATTGTGTTGTGTTACACAAGTTTCTCTTCTCTACTCTTTTGTGCAATATTGGATGGATTTGAGGGGGATACAGGAATATATTGCATGAGCTATAACAATATTGCATGAGTCAAGTACTTTTTACGAATGCATACAAAACACTGATTTTTTTTTACCACTGGAAGCCTGATATAATAGTGTACAATATCAAGCTGTACTATAGAGTATTATCAAATCTGTTGATCCAGACTACAATTTATTAGGTTTGACCTCAAATTAGACCTCAAAAATGAAAAAAAAAGGGTACACCAAAAACAGCTGAATCTTTAACGGTGCAACCTACATTTTCACGGTCAAGGCCAAGAATTTGTTCTACTTTAATGGAAACCAGTGCTATTTGGGGGTGTAATCTTGCCTCCCAATTACCGTCCTGTCCGACTCTAAAATCCACCAAGATGGATCACTGGTAAACCATGTGTTTCCAGTTCAACCAGCCCTGCTACTTGTTGGGTTCTGGGCAAACAGGCTTCCCCAAATTTCAAATCCTGTCACAAGTCATTGGACGCGTCAGTTTGGCACGGCTTCCAGAGGCTGGGCCATGCTTCCTGCAGCATGCATGCTGGGGGGCTTAAGCAAAACACTTCCTGCCGAAGATGACACCTCGCTCTCTCTCTCTCTCTCTCGTCACGGATGATGAGAGAGATCCAACGCACGTGAATTGGACGGGGCCTCGCTTCTTCATGTTGCTTCACCGGATTTCAGGAAATTTTCTGTTTCCTTGATGGAGTTACAGGACCTCCTGTCACACTCCTCTGGGTTTTGCCTGACATTTGTCGTATGGCTACATTTTTGGCTCATCTTTTAAACTTTCTACAGTCCTGGCATTTCCCTGCTGTTTCTCCTAAACCTTTGAAATTTTTTATCCACATGTTGAACACACAGATACTCAAATTTGTATCCTTGTGGAGACATCGCTTTGTTCTCGTGTACAAAATCGTGAGAGGATTGAAAGCTATTTTCAAAATGGTATTCTAACCAGAACTACTTTCCTGGGTCGATATTCTGACCAATTATCCCTTACATAAAATACTTTAATTTGCAATGAATAAGTATACCTTGGAAATTCCTAGTTTTTGAGTAAAATCCACATATCTATTTCGTGAAATCCTTGTGGAGACCTATTCACCTTTAGAAATTGCCTTGTGGAGACCTTTACAATCTTTTGTTCCGTATTATACCCAGGTCTCCACAAGGCATCATTTTTCAAAACACTACGGTAAATCTTCTTCAAACCCAATACTTGACCTCGGACACCAACTACAAACGACATGAAATACTAAAGATCCCACACTGTTTCTATTTGACACAAGTTGCAGAAATGACACACATGCACACCAGTGATTTCAGTCACAGGTTGAAGGAATGTTGCCAAGCTTTTTAAAACAGGTATAGTCTTATAATCCTTTGTCTAATGACAAAAGCTTACCGGCAGATCCACAGTTCCTGCCACCGCATACACATGTAATGATGTCATAATGGAAAGCTGCCACACCCATGGAAGACTTGTGGAATTGTTAAATCATTCGCCAAAATCATAACCTACAATGTATATAATCACACAGTGTGCGCAAATTTGTAGACTGAATGACTGAATATTGAAATAAATTTGTAATTACGAATATAAAATTAAAAGCTATGCTCTTTTCCCGAGGCAAATGCCCTATGGATCATCTTTATAACACTAACTTCACCAAAAAAGGATATTTAGTGATGGAAATAACTTTGCACCCATTCTGTGCGAATTTTCATTGTGCTTGTGGTGCTTAGTCAAAACTGAGGCAAACACGGTTACGTGAACAAGAAAAAAGCCTGATTGTGCCTTGATAGTAAAAACAGGAAAGTGTCCATCTTCGTTTCTCTCAGCGATAGTTAATGCAGTTAATGTGAGCTCAGACAGAAGGAAATTACCGTTGAAAAGGTAACACTGCGAGCAATTAAACGTGTATTAACAAAGGGAATGAAATTTGGTGCTGCTGGCCCACTGGAAGTTTTCAGCCTTGGCAACATCCATTCCATTCAGTGACTCATACATTATTAACTACAGCGGGCATGTACCGGTACACATGTGTTGTGTGGTATTCTACAAACTTTCTTTAATTCAGCTGAATTACTTGAGCTGATCAGCACTAAGACACAGTCTCCGGTTTCCTTGGTCTTACAAAGCCCGGCGGGTTCCGTATCTAGAAAGAAACTGGACCTCTCTCTCTAAGCGCCTGATGATGACGAGTTCATGACCTGATCTGAGCGCTTAGCACGCTATGGTCTAGTTAACTAGGGAGGGGGAAATCCAACCTCAGAAGAAGAAGAAAAAAAAGAGGGGAAGGGTTGAGTGATGAACAAACTGGCTTGTGCTTGAGTTTGTGTCAGCTTCAATTTTGGGAGCTGCTCTTCAACAGCCGGGATGTGTCACTCTGGGGCGAGCCCGGCAACTGTTCTTGTATAGTTTGCAGGGCGACTGAAAAACTCCTGGCATGCTTTATTCTCACTCCGCAGTTTGCAAGCTGAGCACGGTGTGGCCGGAGAGTGGCTTCCAAATGGAATAGGATACTTTACCAGTAAATGGACTAGTCTTGTAAGACATTGTACCCTGTGTCATCTTTGAGGTCTTGTGGACTAGACTACAGACATCCAAATTCTTTGTTTGTGGCTTCTGCAGAGAGTGAGCGACTCGTTGCAGTGTAAGTCTTTCTTTAATCTATAAAGGGCACAATCTGTGGGCATGATCAGGTTCTACAAATCTGTTGCAAACTGTCAAGTCCTATTTGTACCTATTTGATGTTAAGCCACATCGTGAATTACTTGAAATCATTCCATGTAAAGAGTCAGTGTCCATCATGGCATTGCTCTGACCATTGTGCTGAATGATCTCACGATGTAATTTGACTAGCACCGGGAATCAACTGAGACGAACTTTACCAGTCAAAAGATGTTTAACAGTAACACTAGTATTAACAGCTCAAATGCTGAGCTTGGCGGGGTAAGCTGGCCAGTCAAGCAGCCAGTACTACTACTTTTGATGGGATTTGAGTATCAAGGAAACATCATTTTAAAAAAATTAGTATTTTCCTTCATGAACTAATCTTGCACTCTATACTCAAAGATTTCTGAGAGAGCTACTAGGTTTGTAAAAGTAGGTTCGGTGCTTGCTTGCAATTGAATTTGTTTCCCAATGCGGTCTTGATGAGAAACTTTATAACTGCTTCAAAGTGAGAGAATTCCTGATGGATTTATTGGACCATCGAGCTATATTATAACTCCATGATTGGACTGAGTGCCCCTCTTCAGGAATCAACTACTTAAAAAGGAATGGGGCCTGTTTTAACCCTAACCCCCTTAAGCTTACTCTGGGGTAAAGTACCACATACTACATACGGTACTAAAACAAATATGTATGTAGTACCCAAATACTAAAAAATACTATGAGTGCTGTGCCCACTTATATGCTGAAGTACCGCATACTACAGTTTACTACTAGTATTTTGTAGCTTTAGGCGAGGTTAGGGTTAATGCCATTTTACATGTCCAGCGTGTTTGTTTTTGGGGGTTTTTATCACCTACTTCAGTGAAATCTGGATAAGTCAAACCTCAAGGAAACAGGTTCAAAATTTGACTTAAATAGAGTTTTTAGTTCAGCAGGGTTGTATATCATTGTCATAGTACTGAAGGGAATGGTTGAGTTGTTTTGAGTTGTCAGAGTTTGACTTATCGAGATTTCACTGTATTTAACTCTGCAAAGAGAAATTCTGTGTGCCCGTAGCGTAAAACTCAGGTATAATTTATAAACTACATTTTAAACATTCTACAATAGAAGTAAGTGAATCGGCACTCCAAGTGAAAGTAAAAATACACCAGCTGACAGCTTTAATGCAACAGCTACCACTTAGAACAAACAAACAATTTACTGGTAGCAGAAACAAATGCATTTCTCAAAATCTCCAGGCACCTACATGTATCAACCAGATTAAGCTCTATTCCTGGAATTGCAGCAAGTGTTTATTTGAGCGCCCAAAAAGCTTGACAAATTATCATGATTTCACTAAACTTGCTACGACAAGACAAGGTCTGAAAGAACTCTAATGTAGAACTGTGGATGAGACAATGCAACATCACAGGTCAACAATTGAGTTTGTAATGTTATTTTGAAAACTGGGTTTTTGAAAAGTGGGCGGGGCAGAGGGGAGAAGGGGTAGCTAGAAACCAGTAATAACTTAGCGGCACTGTTCATTGCAAACACTACTGTGTGGGGTGTCTAAAAACAAATATAGCAGAGAAACACCTTTTTTTCTGCGGAAACAAAATTGTGTTGTTTTTTTGTAAAAAAAACAAATTACCATAAGATGATAGAGTGTTTCTTTGCCCTTGACAGGATTTTTTTTTCTTGGAACTTTGTTTAAAAGTTACGGCAAAGCTTGTCAAGACTGTCAAAATCTGTTTGGGCCAGTTTCTTCACCTTCTTGGTATGTGAATGCCTTTCATTACCGGTATGGTAGGGGAATGCCTTTCCTTAGATACCAAGTGACCCAACTTAGAATTCAAGTAGCTGTATCTCTAGACTGGGGTGTCCAATTTGAGATGAGATAAAGACCATTGTGTAGAGTATTTACCATACCTTCAGACTCTACAGATAAGTTTTGCAAAAAAAAGAGTGCTAGTATTTTTTTATGTTTATGGATTGACTGCTAGATTTTTTTGGAGACACCCATATATGCATTGTATGTCCTTCTATGTCAGGAAACTGCATCCAGGAAAGAAAATAAGATGATTGAGACGTCCTTCCATGCTCATCATCTGCACCCTCGCAGATAATGTTGTACGGTAATGTAGACATCACAAGTCAACCGAGCTAATTGTCGGCGGGTGTGTTCAGGAACTCTCGAATTCAAAATTAATGCACTGCTCCTGTATATCAATAATTAACAACAATTGAACCCAAGGTGATAGTCATTACATTACATATGTACTTCCAAGTGATGGGGGGAACAGTCTTAATGAGCTGGGACTGGAACATTTATTGGAAACTTTTTAATTCCTATTTTCAAAACTATTTTCGACCTATTTTCAACCAAATTTCAATCTAACAAAGTTGATGGAATAGCAACAAAAGTTGAAACATTTACACTCCTTACAATGTACACAAATCGTGAGTTACACGTTAGCACTTTTCCTGTAGCATTAGGTATTGTATCTCTTATTTTCAACTGCTCGGAAGTTTGGTTTGGACAGGAATCAGTTACCTCGACATTTCAAACCTTGTGCTCTGGACATCTTCACAAATACGAACAAAAACAAATTTGTACGCCGACAAATTTTCGGCTATGTATTTATGATGAAATAGATGCCTGCGCAACATGTTCATGTATGCTTTAAAACTTTCAAACTATCGCTGTGTTAGCGCGAGTGAACATTATTCTGAACGGGATGATACCATTTTTCACATGATGCGCGCTGTGCCGGCATTACGAGGTCACACTTCCTTTGCTGTCACTTTAGGTTTTAGTAAATTAAATTTAGTTTGAAGCCCCCGGATCATGAACATGACGTGTTAAGTCAACTGGAGCCACACAAAAATTGACTCATGATTAGAAACACAAGATACAAGTGTGGTGCATGTTCAACACGAGATCATGCACTTGTGTAGTTGGGGATCTTCCAAGAAATACCTCAATACCTCAATTTCTTGCTCGTGAAAAGAATTCCAAATCCAACTTGACCAAATTTGAAGGCCAGGTGTAAATCAACTCTGAAAAAGCTGAATACAGATTTTTTTTCTCTTTTAATCAAACAACTTTTGTATCTGTTTGGATTAAAACCTGTTTCCCAAAAGACAGCCACAAAAGTGTCATTTAGGATGATATTACAATGAAAATCAATCAACTTTAAAGTAGAAGTTTGCGGATTCACCACGCAAAGTGAATTATAAAGAGTGGTTTGGAGAAGAAGCCGAGGTATTAACGGAATATTTCAGTGGTTATGGTCCGACTGTCGCTCAGAATACAGATTGACAATCACAGCTTAATACTTTACTGAAACAAAACTGACTTACTCAGTGCCAGTAAATATGATACCAAATTTCCTGTCTTATTTCACATGTCAGTGTCTAAGGAGGAAAGGAAGAATTAGGCCAAACTTATAAATATCTTCAAAAGTGTATTTTTAAATTTTAGCAAGTCCAAATACAAGTTGACCTATCACATTTTTAAAAGACAGATTTTAAGCTCTCAATACAGGAAATACATTTTTGTATTGCAAAAATATTCTAGGGAGGCCTCTTAAAAGGGAATATACAACATTTGCTTTTGCTGTAATTTTGGAGGTTAGTATTTTACAGCAAATATTGTTACACTGACTTGTTTGACGTTTGGGTTCGTAGATGCAGGAAAAACCAATCATGTGCCTGTAGTCTGGTTCCCTGACCCCACTTAAGATTGAACAGATCGATTTATAGAGTCATAAATATGATAAATTTGGAGCAGAATTTGAAAAAAGCCAGGTTTTTTTCCAACGCTGGTCGGCAAACCAGCATTGGAAATTGATACAAAAATACCACTTTTCTTGAAAATGTCAGCACACCAGGTGCCATGATTTTACAGGATGCTTGAGACTGTCATTTACTAACAGTCCAGTAAGGTATTTCGTGATAATTTCGTACTGGTTGTGTTTTTTGATATTTGCAAATGTTGTATATTCCCTTTAAGTCAACATATGAATTTTTCTTTTACTTTTTTTTTTGTGGCTACTTACTGCGTGATTGAAATGCATTCACCTGATTGATATGTTTCCGGTAACCAGAGATGTGTAGCCCCTTTAAGAAGCCAACCTTGACAAATTGTGTCAAAAGCTCCCACCGGCCAACATCAACTTTTCACCCCCTTGAGAATTAGACTCGGCAGGAATAGGTGCAAAACCGGGTCAGTTGGTGTCACAGACATTGCTTGCCCAAGGGCAGGATTTATTCAATCAACAACTTGGAATTAAATGTGGACACATGACATTACTCACAGACTGCGGAAGCTCTTTTTTTTTTGCCAGTTTTTTTTTTTTTCCCCTGTGGCAGATCGGAGCTCCAAGCAACAAAATTTCAAATTAATTGTAGTTGGTAAAACTTGAAAGCTGAGTTGTATTTTGGGTAGGAGTGCTAAGGCAGCGTGTGGCACAAGGGCAAAATGACCAAGACAAAGTTACTTTTAACATTTTGAGTAAAATGCAAACAGCCTCCCAGGGGAAGTCCTCTCGATACAAATCCTCACACAAATATCCAGGTGCTATTTATGTAGGAAACTGCCACTTGGCCGAACCTCTGACCACTTACGAGCTACAAAGAAAGACTGGAATGTTTTCAAATTCTTAAAGATTCTTGTTTTGGCGCTAGCACGTTTTGAAACTGTTGTCCTTGCACATCTATGCATCCACTCTTCTAGTTCTTGTCAGGACTTGTTACAGTCTGCAGTTATGCATTTTCACATTCCTGGTGCCACTCAGGTGGATTGTATTTATTTTTTTCTTCATCCGACGACGAGTTCAGTGACCATTGCAAGAATGTAAATTGCGTCTCATCGACAAAAAGTCCACTGTAATGATTCTGGAGATCTGTCTGGTAATGAAGAAAAGATAGTCTGGTACTTCTACCCGCATGAGGATATCAAGTACCGTCCACATACAAAGATTGAACTCGTCCTAATGAGGTCAGCTTTGAATAATTGCAGGTCTTTCCAATTCTACTGTGGGCTCCATGCACGGACATTAGAGGGTGCTGTCTGACCACTTTTTGGAGCCCCAGTTGGAGGGGGTGGGGGAGGGGAGGTGGATGGGCACACCAGGTGCACATACGTGTGTTCTTGGGCAAGACTCTTTACTACAATTGCCTCTCTCCACCCAGGAGTATAAATGGGTACCTGTGGAGCCCCAGAGGGAGGGGTGGAATAGGGGTAGGGTAGACACACCAGGTGCACATACTGTGTTCTTGGGCGAGACACTTTACTACAATTGCCTCTCTCCACCCAGGAGTATAAATAGGTACCTGCGAAGGTAGAGACCAGAATGTGATGATCTTGAGCTGCTGCTGCAAAAGAACTGGTCTCATGGCCTGATGAACAGGGGTAACAATTGTGAAGCGCTTTGAGACCTTTGGTATAAAGCGCTATATAGGCACCACATAATTAGTTTGTGCACATCTGGAGGGAAGTACCAGTAGGCGAGATTATTTTTATTATGAGAGTGCACCAACCTGTACTAGTGTCTTCATGCGAGCATCAGGCGCCATCAGCAATGCCTTGAAATGTCCAACAAGTGATCTTGGAGGGAAATTTGAATTTTGGGATTTTCCTGAAGGAAATGTCTGGTTTGACCCATGCAGTGTACTGTAGCTGTGATGACTTGGCCTGAATTCAAAAAGTCTGTATCAACCTGGCAATAGTAGTGGGCCGTCTGTGGTCCATGAGGAATATGCTTGGGTCATGACATTAGACAACTAATTTGTAATTACTGGATCATCAGGATTTAACACGGTCATGTACCGGTATATTAGTATTTTACAGACACGTTCATTATTTTTTTGAGGTCAGTAACTCTGTGAGTGACGTGACTGATTTATTTCTTTGAATCCGTGACGTTTTTTCCTTTTCCAAGGTAACAAAGAACTGCAGAAAGCCTTGTATGGGAGAATACATTCCAACTTTTATCGGATTGATATACCTGTACAACAGTCGGTGCAGCCACGACTCCCATTGTTCAGTGTACATATGATCAGCGATGCTATACAGAAACACAATGGCCTGCATAGTTTCAAAAGTTGAAGCGTGGCTGGCATTATCACGAACTCCCTTCCCAAAGAAAAATCTGCCACAGAACACAATTGACCTACTGTCAAACAAGGTCAAAAAATCGCTGCAGATAACACAAGCTTTCCATCATTCACACAAAACAACAATTACATACCAGGCTAAACCCAACTAGAGCTGTCACTATAATGAAATATCAGGACTATTTTTCCTTCTTTTACCTCTAAATAACTCTGTCAGAAATACCAAGCTCTGCAATGCTCTAAACTGGAAGAAATCAACTACATGTACCTTCTATTGTCACCGCCTAAGTTCTACCTAGGAGGAAGTTAGGCATGCGTGTACTGTACAATGTCAGTGTGTAATAATGGCTGCTGACAAAATTCTACATGACTGAAAACTGGACGAACAAATATTTTAGAACGCCACAACAATTATCTTCATGGTCCTACACATGTTCCATCTTTTATAGGTAAGCCTTTAAAATCTTTGTAATAAACTGTATAACAGGATGGTTTGAACTTTGTTATTTTATTGATCTGTATGATCAACAGCAATTTGTCACGTAACTCTGGTCTTGTTGTAATACTTTTGGTCTTGTCAAATTTACATGTGGTTCTGTAATGTAGCTTTTACTGGAATGGTTCAGCCCTTTCATAAGTCATATCACGGACAATGATATCTCGGCCATATTATCATATTCCATATAGTCATCCATTTTATGTACATCTGTATCTGCCTCCTTTCTGCGGGTGCTAAACTTGCAATTTTTGTATTCATGATTGTCACAACAAAGACGCTTGTGGTTTCAGTGACATTTTTTCAGACTGAAGGCCATTTTTTTCAATCTGTCTTTTAAAAAATGTTCTTGAAGCACTGACCTTGAACACAGAAAATTCTTTGGATTGACCACAGACCATGGACGGACAGAGGGTAACTCGTAAAGGTTTTGAGGGGGGGGGATACAAAAATCAATTTTTTATTTTACCTCAGGTGAGGAACAAAAATACATCCTTGAGAAAATCACAGTATGTGGAATTGATACAAGTACACTGTATATCTTGCACACCAGAACATACATACATGTACCTAATGCAGGTATGTATGGGTGTATAACTAGCATTACATTCACTGTGTGGACTTCCGAACAAAAGAGGTCCACATAAACCAGGTAGCAGCGACATTGTGTGGACTTGCCCACGTCCACACAGTGTTTCCCCCTCTCTGGAAAACAGATCTAGAGGCATTTGGGGGTTAGGTTTATCCATGGCAAAATGAAGAGAAATACTAAAGGGAATCATAGAAGAAGAAAAAATTGGGTTGAAAGAGTTTTCAAAGTGTAAGTGAAACGAGTTTTGTTCACAGGTTTTTCTTAACTACGTGAAAACAAAGGAATGTCCACACTCATACAGTATGTAACATAAACATGTATGTGTACATGTACATGTTTTACATGTATTAAATGTTCTTTGTAGTACCAGCCAACCCTCAAGGTTGACAGGCAAGGTCACCGGCTATAAGTGGCCACTTGACTCATAAGTTTATTTTCATAATGTACAAACACCTCTTGAACAGAATGGGCTATTGTCATACAACACACAAGTGCGGCCCACGTGTGGCACATTTTTTTAAAAAGTTATTGACATGTTGAAACCAATCTGAAGGTTGTTGTTTAGTGTGTCGATCATTGTGCTTATGTGTGAAGTAATTAGTCAGAGGGTCAGGGACAGATGTGCCGGTAATGGTTTAGGTTCATGTAGTGAAATAATTCATTTGACAGGAGTGTTCTTTGCTCTGAACTCAAGTTTACTTTTTTTTTCAATCAAACAGTTTACTGTTATTGTTAGCCACAATGTTACCATTAATACAAATCATGTGACTGGCATGTACCGAAGTGACCTCAAGGTATGTACAGCATATTCAAACTTATTATTTTACCCAAAAACCCAAGTTTTGGAAATTTCTTTTTAACTACTTACCAAAAAAAATATTGATTTGAATATATTTAAAATGTGTACAATACACATGTAATTGCATCGTCTTATGCAATCCCCATTTCCAAATGTGCCTTCTTATTTGAAATATATATATTTTTTTAGGATATGGCAGGGCATGTGACTGAATATTGCCCTCCCCCAGCCAAAAACAAAACAAAACAAGACAATGAAATTTTACATGATGAAAACATGTCTTGTGCATGTACATGAGAGGCACCCTGAGAAAAAAAGTAGAAACTGAAGTACATAGTACAGTGTTTTTTACAGGAGACGTATCCACCCCAATTTGTTGTTGCATGTACAAGCACATAATGTACATATGTAGACTTCTTTGTGTGTATTTTCACGTACAATTTACAAAGCATGTTGTCCCAAACTTGTACAATTGATCATGAGTAAGGGAAGTTTTAGAGATCGTCGGCTCCTGTACTCTA
This sequence comes from Patiria pectinifera, assembly GCA_029964075.1. Classification (NCBI taxonomy): domain Eukaryota; kingdom Metazoa; phylum Echinodermata; class Asteroidea; order Valvatida; family Asterinidae; genus Patiria; species Patiria pectinifera. The sequence goes on from JASAOE010000197.1 coordinate 45,378, forward strand.
TACCTTTTACACTGTGAAAAAAAGGTCTGTATGTACTGATCCTGCCTATAGCTGAGAATAATAGTTATTAATTGGGCAAAGGCGTGCCGCCAGTTTACCCCGTTGTGTGACGGGGTACCCTGATGCACCCCTTAATGGAGGTTTTGTCACTCTGTCACCCTTGCCGCAACAATGGCCGTGTATCTGATACCACCAGATTATACTGTGGCAGTTTTCTGGGGGCTGGGTCTTATCCAATAATGCTAATCCCCGGGTGTTGGGTGGTCCATTCCCTAGGGAGGTTGGGTCAGTCCGGGAGAAGGAAGAAGATCTCCCCCCTGACAATGTCTCCCACAGGAATGCCACTTTTGGGGTTTTTTGAAATCCAAGGTGTGAGATGACAGCATCTTGACTAGACAGGACACTACTTACTTACCCTAAAACTCTTAAAGCTTGCACCTCTAAGCTTTTCTTACGCTTGTCAACTCCCGTTTGGGGGATAACTGTTACAAAATAAAGGTACCGGGGCAGCTGGCCATATTGTGTTTTTTGGAGGGGGCTGATGCTTTAAAGGCCCATCTTAAGAGGGAGGTAAGGCCCCTTGAAATAATCTCCCACATCACCCTTGAACAATAACACCCTACTCCTGCAAACCTCATGCTTCGTCTCACTATCTACTACAAGTCTTTGCCATCTATCATCAGCTGCCCGTGATGGCTCACTGGATCAACTCTACTCACATAAAGTGTACACAAACAGAATCATGCTATTTGAAGAAAGCTGGAAGGTATTCCAAGAGGGTTGTAAGAATCTGTTCAAGATCTTTTAGGGAGGGTAGATAATTCTCTTGAAGTGTTATCCTCACACATAACCCATGGGAGAGAGAGAGTCTGATTTGTTGTTGCTGAAACTTTTCAAGTAAACTAAACCATCCCTTTTTGGCACCATCTTCTTTTCAATATCTAAGGGAAAATATAACCAAAGATGCAAATTTAACATCTTTAAGCTGAAATTATTTACACTACAAACAGGTCAAAAGCCTGGCTGAGAGTAGGCATCTATTTGTTAGAGTTTTCAATTGTACAGAGAGTTTCAGAACAGAAGCAAGATTTACTTCATAATGCAATAGCTGTCCTTGTATCTAGTCCTTTGGGACACCGCTCAAAATCTCGTCACCAGTTGTCCCAAGGATAATCTTAAAGCAACGGTGACTCAGACAGTAAAACAGGGGATAACATCAAGACACAATATAGCCCGCCTCGTGTGGGCATGTTGGTGTGGCCTTTTTTGTGTTGCGCCCTGTCTTTACCAGGCGAACCATTGTTGCGCAGAACTAAGCTGGGCCAACAACCCCAGGGCAAGCTCAACACGGTCTTAGGAAGAAATTTTTCCAAAAAAAAAACTTGTTGGGGCACTTGTAAAAACCCGCCAAGAGTCTTGTACAGTTTCTTGTTGCTCCAAGGCAGAGACTGTGGTCGTGATTATCTGTTTGGTTTGAGAGACGGATGACTGCAAACATATGTACAAGCAGGCCTGCGTGTTTACTGATCTGATTGAATTGTATCCCCAGTCCCTTGAGTTATCACAACCATGTTGCAACTGAGGTCCGGCAATAGATAAATTCAAAAGCAAGTTTGTATCAATCTTTCCATTACTTTTCATACATTTATGCAATTCACAATGATGTACTATCAATTTCTTTGCATAATTAGAAAGAGTAATTTGAGATAGAGTCATGCAAATAAACTTCTCCTTAACAAACGTAATTCGGCAAAGTCAAACAGATGTTCAAAACTAGGAATGAAATAACGTGCTGACAATTGTATCTTCTTCTACACAAACACCAATCTCCATGACCCTTTTATGTGTTCTAAATATAGTTCTATCCTAAACAATGGTCGTTAGCATTCCTCCAAAGGGATCGGTGCTTGAGTGGCAAACCTTAACTAAAACAAGCTTTAGAGAACAGATAATGTACTAAAATAAGACATGCAGTCTTAAGCTGATGACGACACGTGTAGGTAAACAGAGAATTATTATACACTGTTTGATTAATGCTTGTCTGATTAATTTACGTCAGACAGATTTATCTCCAGTAATCTGTGTCAAAGAATGCACCCAATGATTGAAAGTTTAATCAAAAATGTATTTGCATATCTGACGACCGGCCGTATCGAAAGCTGAATGCTGCAAAATGCACGTAGCACGCAAGACCTTGAACATAGGTCCAAACAGCTGGCCCAAGGACTAACACACATCTGTTTGCGTATTTATCAGCTGAGCTCTCAGGAGTTGTTTGTAGCAGTTCACAAATAGCTTGTTTCTGGGAGATCCAGGCATGTCCACTGAATGGTATACCCCGGCCTCCCAGATAACCTTTTCAAATGCATGTACCGGTAGGTCCCACACCATCGGCGGACAAGATCGCAAACCCTACAACTGTGTAGGCCAAGTAGGCCCGCAGGCTGTGAAAACACAAAGTCACTAACCCCCACCAAAATATTTGGGCCTCTTAAGAACTTATCTTATGATCATTGCAGGTGAAAAGTGGGTGTCGCTTCATCCTGCCCGAGGAGAGCTGCGTGGGATCCTCTCTTAACACCTTGCGAAAACCTCTGGCATATTTTTGTTTGTTTGCTTACCGAACCCTCTCTTACCGACTCAAACAGATACTGTATATAGCCTTCGAGTATCCCGCAACAATTGCACAGGGGGGTTTGTTTTGGGGGCATTCCTGGCATTGCAGCGGGGATTTTTGGTGGCTGCCTTTTTTGGTGGGATTTCAGAAATACCTGAGGGAATTTAGGCACCGTTTCTGCTGGATCTGGGATTGAGATCCAGCACACACAAAAAGTGGAGGCTGATCGGACCGCAACAAAACCACAAAGTTAAGTTCCAACTGAATTCATATCCACCTTCTGTAAAATATGGAAGTGGTGATGCTTTAAAAAAAAAATACAAAAGGAGAAACCACACTCGCACCTTCCTTGCTCGGTGCTTTAGTTAGTGCACTCGTGAAGCAAGGTGGGACACTTGTCAAAGGTAACAGAAGATGGCACCCAAAACGGGGTAATGACAGGTCCAAATTGCAGCCCACTACCCTGTCAAACCATGGAGGTAGAATTAGAGTCCTGTACCAACACACAGATTCAATGGGCACGCCAGGGCTCCCCTTTGAGAGAGAGCTCAACCTGCCTATTATGGGGCCAACTTTTGGGTCGGAAGTGGGAAGACCTTAAGTTGCCTAAGCACCACAGGAAACCTTCTGGTACAAATGAGAAAATGTTTTGACAAATTAGTGCTCCCCTAGGCACTAGCCGCTCTCACATCCACCTAGCCCTAACCACTGTATCAATTACACGCACTGCTGCATTCTCTTTCATCATCCAGCCACAATCTGCTCGGCCCCAAGTCAGTATAAAGCTCCCAAGATATATTTGAATGCCTGTAGATATAGTGTGATATGCCTGTAGATATTTGTTATAAACTGTGCAGAACGATAATTTGCACACGCATGCACTTGTCAGGCAATATGTCAAGGGAATCAATCTACCTTTTACTGAATGTAAATGGCATACCCATAGATTTATCAAATAAGCAGTGATGTGAAGTCTCAGTTCGTCCAAACTGTATCAAATTATTTTCTCAATAAACTACTGCAGTATGTTGACTACATTTTCATCCCAAGATACTTATAAGTCAAGGACAAATGACTTTTCCCAATGATAAAACAATAACATTGATGAAATTTCAAGCGACAAAATTCATAAAAATCACCCAAAAAATGCAGGGAAGGAAACTAAGTAGTAATAATCTTAGTTACACAAACTACCAGTGACTTAAAAAAAAAAGAGCATAAAATGGCACATCCTACAAAGGTTCATAAATTTCTGCAGAATCGCAGCCTTCATGACGGGTTCATGATTGGTTACGTCATTCCACAATAGAGCCAAACAATTCACGGGTTCTTGAGAGAACAGTTAAAGTCAGTTTTGAAAAAAGGGTAGCTGACTCATGTATGTGTTTGATGTGTACAGAACACTCAAGACGAATCAAATATATGCTCAGATCACTCTGGCCAATAGGGTGCAATGCCGGTCAATTGTGATGAGGTACACATGTGGAGACAGTTATTCTTTACACGGTATAATCCATTATGATGTGACTTTATTTGACTTGCCAGGCTTTTAAGTGATGTGTGTAGCCGGCAAACGGCGAAGAAGGGTTACAGGTTCGCAAAACTTCAATACAAAGAAACATAGTGGCTTAATTAACGGTTAAGCTATAGGGCAGCACAAAAGGGCCCGCTAAGCCCTGTCTATATATGTGTTTCTTGTTGTGCCAACATGCCTTATGTAAAGTATACGTTATCTTGTAATTTCACCAAAAGCCCCAACAATTGACATAGTGGGTGGCATTATGTGGGCAAGCCTTTATATATTTGGATGTGCCGGCTCTGTTGCTGGAGCTGCCGCAATGGTTGCCCTGACCGTACTCTAACTGATTAACATACCTTCAGCGTAAGACCAGCCTGGGTTGACTTGTTCCTTTCCCACCACAAGTGGGACAGTCATAAACCACAGGGCCAGGATTAAATCAATGTGAAACTAATTGTTGAGTAATTGCCCTAATTGTTCCAAAAAA
>JASAOE010000198.1:0-25000 GCA_029964075.1 Patiria pectinifera
GAAGGTAGAAGTGGCCAACGCCAAGGCGCGGGTGGCTCAGATCCGCAACGAGCTGCAGCACATGAAGGCCCAGGTCTACCTGCAGAACCAGGAATACAGGTGAGTCGAGTCGACAACGAGCATAACAGACTGGTGTTCCAAAGTCACGCCAAACCAGATTGTATCGGGAACAACTTGGGTCGCCCCAAAAGAAGGTGGTTTAGACAGGTGGATTAACTAACCTTCCCAAATCCTCCTTGCATATGTGGAGAATTTTGAAGGGTCGAAGCTGTGTGACAAAAATGTGTGGCTGATTTTGGAGGATGCATTGTGTCAAGGTCTTGGGCTGAACCTTGTGTTGTTTGTGCTCAGCCGTGCATAAATTTGGGCCTAGATTATTACTTGAAAATCCTCCGTACTGCTCCATGATGTCACTGGCTCTGCCTCATCCTATTGACAGTCATAGCCGGAGGATTTTGCAGGATTGAGGCAGTGGTCACCTCGCCAAGGACCACATTCAAGAAATAACAGAGGATTTTGCAGGATTGAGGCTGTATGCAATTTTTACAAGGAGGCAGTTGGAGGATTTTGCAGGATTGAGGTTGCACCCTGGCAAAAATGACTAGGGGGTTAGGGTTAAGTTTATATTCACAAGTGTTCAGAGTCATTTCCATCAAAAGTTATCACAAGTGAGGTCACTCATACTTGTTCCCCTCCGTGGTTGTGGGGACTACATACGAGTTGTCCCATGGTACGAAAGGGACAGAAGAATGTCCCCATAACTCGGTCCTAATTTGCCTAACAATAAAAAACTTCCCCATGACTCGGTGACAGCCCGCCCACAGAAACAGGGTGTGAACAAGCTGGGCTTGTGTTTGTTGATTTACACGGTATTATTTTGGCACTTGCAGAGGTAATGAAAAGGCTTGCAGCAGCCCCGAGATCCGGTTCCATTCAGATGAGGGCGGACACTATTCTGAGGTAATCCTAATCATACTTCCTTTCATTTGTTTTCCTCATTGCACCCTTTCCCATTCCTTCCCCATGCAGTTTCCCCTTTTCATATGCTAATGGAATATTCCAATCAGTGTTTCTGGTCTTGTACCCAGAACCCCTCCCAGATGCCGTCTATGGTTTACCACCAGCACCGGCTGAACACCACGCTGCAGAGTGACCTGCCGGGCCACTTCCATTACATGGGCGGGGGGAGGCTTGCCGAGAAGGAGCGAATCCGGATGAAATACGAGGATGCCCAGAGGAGGTGCGTCATTATATAAATAGATAACTAAAAATGACCTACGACTTACGATGATAGGACTTGTGATGACCTATGGTGAATTTCAATGACTCTATCTTTCTCTGATCTGTATTATTTTTTTTTTGGTGGTGTGGTAGGTTGTGTCTGTTGCAGATCCAAATAGCGGAGCTGGACGATCAGAATCCTTTGGGACAGAACGAGGCTGACAAAGACAGGCTGCTGCTTATATCGGTAGGAACATAAAAAAATCCAGGCAAAATTCCTGAAAAATATCTTCAAATTTGCATTATGTTGTTGCCGTCCAGTCTTTGTGGCAATGACAGACAGTGAAGCACACTTCATTGTTTCATACATGCTACTTACTGTTATTATACAGGGCGGTGCAAAAAGAAGGAAACCCACTTTTGACAGGAATTTTAACCTACTTACTTAACTTATTTGAACTGTTTTTTTATAATTAGTGAAGTATTGCTCTTCAACCATACGTGGTGAAAAAAATCTTTAAAAAAATCGCAAGAAAAGTGTTATTATGCTAATTTGAATACAAGTCACCAAAATCACTGTTGTCCACGTGTAAGTCTAGTGAAATGTTTTTTGTCTTCAAATCAAGCTCCGGAGCTCAGTCAAGCGGATGGAATAAAGCCATCCGTGGACAAACACGTTTGGCACATGAAATTTTTAGACTACCATATCTCAGAGACAAAATAGGCAGTTGCAATAATTTTTTTGTCACTCACGTTTTTAAAGATCAATATTTTAATACCATTAAATTAAATTTTGAAATATGCTCAACAAGTAGGTGAACATTGCTGTCAAAAGTGGGTTTCCTTCTTTTTGCACCACCCCTTATAATCTTATGTGTATCAGCATGGGTAAAGATGACACCAATTTTTCCTTTAATAGTTGCACTCCATTTTCACTGATGAGGGATACTTTGCCATATTTAGTAATTTTTTATTATTTTTTTTTCTCAAAGGAAAAGGAGGAATTACTGAGGGAATTGAGGAGTGCTTACCAGCACAAACGCAGCACTGAGGAGAGGCGGAAGCTAGAGGCTGAGAAACAAGCCGTGATTCAACAAATCAACGAGGCCAAAGAAGAAGTTACAAGGGTGCTACATAACAGGTCAGTAACACCCCCCACCCAATAAGTCTACTGACTCCGCCCAATCCCATACCTCTAGCCAAGAGTCAGTGAAAACAAAGAAACACGTTAAGAATCAACAAATTAATGAGGCCGAAATGTACTGAAGGACCGATGTAGCACTTCACCAGTTCTCGGGGATGGCATGTATACACGCATAGGTTTTGCGGTATTCAGAACGGATGATGGATAAACACGCAACGAGCGAGGCCGGAAATATCTGTCAGTGACCCGCTCGTAGCGAGCGAGGCTGGAATATCAGGGTGTGCTACCCATAGATGAACGCCTGAACCCATCTGGCATCGAGGTTTGTGAAAAACAACCTTGCGCCAGGGTCTGGTCAATGTCGTTAAGTTAAACATCAACTAAAACCCCTAAAACCATTACTTCATCTGACTCGTCCTGTCCTTTTGTCCCAACAGAGAGATATCCACTGTTCTGAGAAACTGACCCAATTATGCTTTCCCCCTGTTTTCCTGGTTTTTGTTTTGTAGGATAAAACTGCAGGAGAGGAAAGACCAGTTGAACCAGCAGTTAGCGGAGGTCACGAGGGAAGCTATGCAACTGGAGTCACAGCTGAAAAGGTGGGGCTCACAATTTCTGTTGTTGTTTATGTTAGCATGCATGTGATCATTTCTTTACCATAGAGCTATATTCAGGCAGACATTTTGAATTCATGTGCATATTTGTAGAACATAGTGAAATTAGATGGATTGAATTTTGAAAGTGTACCCTAAATGTGATGTGCAAGTGCAACATACGCAAACAACTTAAACGCGTCCTGACAGTTTAAAAATGTCACGGCAAAATCATCTGCAGCAGATACGCGCATGCGTTTTCGTTGTTTACGCAGAGCAAAATGAAACGCTCATTTACTGATTATACGTTTCAGTTCTGGGCGTATCGGCTTTGATAACGCACCTGTATAAGATACTAACGCAGATATGCAAATAGTCGTACAAAAGCCGTACACAATTTTGAGTTTTCTAAAGGTTTGTGCACAAACGTGGATGCGCCCAGCAGGCATTACTTTGCACATCAAGTCAACACACTAGTAATGACACACTGACGAATACTGCACAATTTTGCTGTAATATATGATCAGGGAATGCAGAGTATGTATTAGATATAAGATGCAGAGATATAAGGTCAGAGATCTTAGTAACAGAATCAATCAGTCAGTATTTCATTACGAATGTTTCATTTGAATGTTAGGAAGATTAAGAAACCATCTCTCTTTCAAGAGTGTATGAAATTGTGTAAAAGCCGTAGTCTAAATACTGGGTTGTTTATCCTCTGCAGTGTGTCCGTCAGTACATTATCCTCCAGCTCAAGCCGCGGCTCCTTAAGTGCTTCCAGCCGAGGCTCCTTGGCGTCCAGTAAAGGCTCCCTGAACAGCGCCCTCAGCTACCCTGATATCTACATGCCGCCGTCACAGTATTCTATGGATCTCAATATGAAAGACATTAAGCAAAAGGTAAAGAAGATAAAAAATGAAATCTATATTTCTCTTTTATAAGCCATGCGCTGTATTCATCTTGACTCCAATAAATGCAGTTAGCATGATGGCTTTCCTTTAATAAAGCATTGGTTGTACCAGCAGCTGTTGTATACAATCTGCATTGGCTACTCATACACTTGCAATGTTCCATAAATCTTGCAATTCAGTTATTAGTTGCACTTTTTTTCTACGGAAGGAACGAACACGTTTCACGGAGGAACGCACTGCTAACAAAAACGTCATTGCTAACAAAAACGTCATTGATCCCCATTTGCAGGTGGACGCTCTGTTCCACGGGAGCATGGAGGGCGCTGGAGCCCTGGCCCCAACCTCCCCCCACCACCTCCAGCCCGGCCCAGCCCCCGTTGCCATCTCAGTTCCCGGTGCCGCGGACACCAACCACAAGTCCATGACATCGCTGTCCTCACGCTCCTCCCTCTCCTCCATGTCGCCGCCCTCCTCCCCGGGCAACGCCCACCTGAACGGCGGCGACGTCCGATACGAAGGCCCCCCGCCGGCCTACTTGGACCACCTGAGCAGCGTGCAGCAGCGGCAAAAGCAGAACATCGTCGGCTACCTGCGCACCCAGGGACTTGAGGAGGAGCACGTTGTGGGCTCACTGTCCCAGCTTACTCTCAACGGGGGCGACTCGCTGACGCAGGTGCCTCCCTCGGGTCCAGGGGTTGCTCCAGAGGGCGCCCTCATGGCCGGCGGTGCCGGAGTGGGCGTGGCAATGGGCGGTAGGGGGCTGTCGCGGCTCAGCATGGACCCCAAGATGCCCGTCTCTGAGTACAACATGGAGATGCTTGGTAACACGCCGCTGAGTCCCATCAGTGAAGGCATTGCAGGTCAGTCCATCAAAGCAAAATCGGTCGTCAATTTGTGAGTTTGATAATCGGTGATCAGCATATAGGTGATCAGCATATATAAACATCAGCATTTCTAGAAAACAAACGAGTCGCAAAGAATCAAAGAAATTCTGGTTGATTGTCTAAATGATTGTCCGAATTGAATTTTGAAAATCCATGATTGAATTTTTTTAACAGTTTATTTATAGCGTACTTAGTTGATTTAAGGATAAACGTTATTGATTGGTAATAGTTGATTGGGTTATCACTTGACTGATTAATAAATGTAGTTTTATCTGTTAATAATTGACTGATAGTCAGTGATCAGTTGATGAGATATATTGATTGACTATGAACTGATCAATGTTAACTAATTGACCAATTACTTCATTGTCTTTATATTTCAGGTGTCAATCTGCAGCGTCTTCAGGGCCAATCCACAGCAGCAGCCAGGAGCGTATCGGCAGCAGTGTCTGATGAGTCAGTGGCAGGGGACAGCGGGGTGTACGAGGCATCCAATAAAAGGTACTGCTCAGTGTTGATTCAAATCCATGTTATCTTCATACCATTGATTGTTCTGGTTCACTCTGGTTGGTGCGCTGATGTCTTCACACACTTAAGCTGTGTGCGTGGAACCGAATACATTGTGCACTTTGGTACTCTATTCAGGGATTGGATCAAGTTAATACAAGAATTCATTCACTACTCGTCTAGTTACAAGCCAATCGACAAGTTGCTCAAATTAACGGTGACAAAATTTGTTTGTCATTGTTCGTCCCTTGTTACTTGTGCCCTGACGTGTGAATGGACTTGTGATTGACTCAACCTTGCATTCAACAGGGATGCCAAGTTTCAGGCTTTAAGCCCAGTTCATGCGAAAGCGAAAGTGAACTCGAATTTGTGACGTTATGACAGGTATTGTGCATTTGGCCGTCTTTCACATGTCAATTTTTTTCAGGCCATGGAGCAAAGGCCCAAAGGCATCCCTGATGCAAGCTTATCTTGAAATGCTCTGTAACCCTGTTATTTTCCCCGTTCCTCTCAGATCAGCGGAGTCGGATGGTGACCATTTCCTGAGTAGCATATCCAGCCTGAACTGTGGCCAGATCCTGCTGACTCTCCAGTACCTTTTAAGCGAGGGCGTCCTGGTGGTGGCGCTAGAGCAGCTGCGACATATTCGGGAGATGCTGCCTGAGGACTGCACCAAGTTGTGAGTGCAAGCATTCCTTCTGAAATAGATTGCAAACCATCAGTGCCTCACCTTGTGGTAACTGTTCACGTTTTCACCAAGAGAGGGCATAGTGTTGCAAAGATCTGGTAGTAAGACAGATAACTCTGTTAAGTCTCATCATAGTCTTGATGCAGGACTGGCTTTGGGTTTTTTGTTAACCTAATGCAGCTGGTCCTTAGCAAGTGCAGTTAAGCTGAAGTGGTGGTAGCGGAAGCTATCAATAAGATGAATCAAGTCTAACCATAGGAAATGTAGCTCTCAACACAAGAAATTTAGAGCATGCCCGCATTACGAAGAATATAGACTTATACGGTGTGCTTGGAATTTTCTGGGTCTGAGTACAAATTCCCAAGACTGTATTTGATTCATCTTGTTGATAGTGCCCTCAGCCACAGCGACCAGCTGCACTTACCTGGGACCAGACTTGCTGCATAAGGGGAACAAAATCCAAACCAAGTGTTGGGCCAAGACTGGTTAAGTCAATGCTACACTTTCTGACAACACATTTGTCTTGTCATCCCCTTAGCTACATCAAGGGAGATGTCCTACCCTGCCCGCCCAACGCCAACCTGAGCTTCAAGACAGATGACATCGAGGACACAAGTCTCAGGGTACTAGGCCAAACGGTCAGCTTGCCTATCATGGAGAACAAGATTGGCACCAAGACCCTGCAGCTGTTTGTGTGGAGCGTGGGCGCCACGCAGCGGGAGGAGTGCGTGGTAAGCATAAATAGAGACGCCAAAACCTCGGGCTAGATTTTTTAAGGATCTGGGCGGTCGAGGTTAAATTTGCTGGACCTGCCACACATAAATTTCCAAGCATGTAGAAGTTCTGCTCAGCAAAAAGAGGTCACCAACCCCAAAAGGACAGTTAAGTGACAAAGGAGTTGCTTGTGATTAGTTTTTTCGCAGATTTGGACTTAAATTGATTCTTTTTTCCCCGTGTCTTTCTAAGGGAGGGACAAGGATAAGCCTCGCTGACCTGAACCCTCGCCACGTAGCCAAGTCCCAGTGGCACAACATCGTCAACTTCAAGATCCTCCAGATGGAGACCCAACGCTATACTGCCTCCAACACACCCTCCGAATCAAGCCACCAGGTAATGTGATGAATGCGCATGCCACGCCCATGCCACGCTCATACCACACCCAAGCTACATCCAATTTGAATATACACTTCCTCCAAAACACCCTGTCAACCAATTTATAAGTTGTGTTGTGCCTCCTCCCAGCCCCCTCTGATCATATGGCCATTCCCCACCCAACTTGTGAACTTTCTGTTTCATTTTGGAACAGCAGTCTGGGGAGCTATTTGCATCCCGAACGCGACGAGCGTCAGTTGGTGACCAGCCCTCCACCGAAAACAACCCCCCACCACCGGCGCCGGACAGCACCGCAAGCACCACAGATACTAGGTAGGGTACTAGTTTGTAATTGCATAGTACTTTTCATATTTACTATCCACTTATGGATATATTAGTACCACTTTGATCAAATCCCTTCAACTTCCAATCAAGGCCGACAGTCTCTGCTGGATTGCTTGGGTTTCCCCAGAATATTATCATCGTCCTCTACCACAAGCTTCTCCATCAAGCTTGCAAGCTCCAGTGCCAACAGTGTTTTTTTAAGGAATCCTTTTTTTTCATTTATTCTGGACAGATTTCGATCCTCCTCATTTGACAACTCGTTCATCAACCGGCACCGCAACCTGACCACCATCGCCGTCAGCATCGGCGACGACCGGTCTGGCCACGCCCACTCCTCCTCCTTCCCCAACTCCGCCCCCCAGCCCCAACCTCAGCCGACCCGCCCCTTGCCCCTGCTAAGTCCCGCCCAGTTCCCGGCGGACCGGGAGGCCCGGTTGGAGATGCTGAGGAACAGTCTGCGGGGGACAGAGTCCCAGAATTCCAACCCCCACCACGCGAGGGCGCCCTCGCTCTCCCGGTCCAAGACGTTCAACGCGGGTCAGCCACCACAGAAACAGTACATATGCAAAGTGAGTCACCACGGTTTTACACCAGAAAAAATGAAACATTTAAGCCTGAGTGAGGTTGGACTGTCTTAAGTTTTATTTGGGGTTCCTTATAAGACCCGTGGTGACACCAGAGATGAATTTGCAGTGTTTTTCTACCCGTGGAACCTTGTTCATTCCACATAGATCGTAAGCATTAGCCTCTTCAGAGACTTCAGAGGCAGAATGTGTTTATAAGTACTAATATGAATGTAAACTTTTACCTATTTTGTACTGCAGCTTAATCGTAGCGATAGCGACAGTGCTATGGCTCTCCAGCGGAGGGCGCCCTTCATGAGAAACTCACTAGAGAGACGCAGTCTCAGATGGAAACCGGTAGGACAATTGTTTATAAGTCTCTTTTATTCAACAACTACATCACATTCACTAACAGGGAAGTGTCTCCATGTTCACAATGCACGCACACGTGGCATGGCTTCGTTCCCTTCTAATTGTTTTTCTAATTGTGTCCATCATTAACTTACCCTTTTTTTATGACGCTACATGCCTGTTCATAAAACCCATCTCTGTGTGTTCCCTTCCTACGTCCAATCTTACCGGTGCAGCCAACCAGTCTATCCAGCAAGAGGTCATTCCACCAGAGGTCACCCAGTGACCTGGAGGTCAGTCTGCAGGCCTCCAAGGAGCGGCAGGTCCAGATACGGGAGGAGATTCAAAGACTGAAGGAGATCAAGCGATGCGTGGAGCAGGCCAGCACCAAAGGTAGGATTGTCAGTACAAAATCACAAACGATCAAATTAAAATTATATTGAACATTTTTCTTTCTGAATAAGTATAAACTAGCAAGATTCCTAAGTCCTGTGAAAGCCACAGTTTTTATGGGTACACTCTGTGTACTTATGCCTGCTATTTGCCAATACTGTACAATAGGTGTAAGACTTTGTGGAACCTTGACATATTGGGGCAACAACATCAGTGCATAAACTGCCAATTCTGTGACCATGTGAGCAAGTCCCAATAGTTTGTGGAGCTGTTGGATTTTGCGGCGGGTGTCAGCTTCAGACTCTGAGGCTGTTCGGCCTTTGAATAGTTGACCTGATGGATGTTGATATTAAACTTGACAGGCTTCGACAACATTAAGCAGAGTTTTTAGCCAAAATAACCTGGAGGGTTAGGGTCAATTTTCGAGACCGTCAAGCCCCTCGTAGAGTGTGGCTGGGCTCTACCTTGCTTAATCCTGCTAAATTCGCCAAAACCTCCTGGTGGATTTCACAGGATCAGGTTGGATTATAGTCTGAGTATCACTTGTTGTCCAATGGAGCTCCCACCATTGCCAATGGCTGATTCTCGTGAGCAATGCACAGTTTTTGTGACCCCGCAAAATTAGAAATTGTGACGTCATTTCGATCAGAAATGTGGATTAAGCCGTTGATTGGTCAATTTGACTGTCATGTTCTTGTAATACAGCAACGGTTACTGAAGACCAGATAGAAGGCACCAACTGAATGGTCAGAATCTCGAGGTCAAGACGCAGTCTTGTTTGGCATAAGTAATCGCCGAATCTGCTCGCATATCTTAGACTAGGCATGTAACGGATAAATCAATGAACTCGGAAGTGCGTCATTACCACAGCATTATCGTGATGTAGTTCCCCTCATTCCGCTTTTTTTGACAGACGAACACAACGCACAGCTTTCTTCAACATCCAACAACAGCGACATTCTGCACCGACTCATCAAGAGTGCAGAGAAAAGCACGCACAATCAGCAACGCAACGCCACCGGGTTTACCAACAATGCATCCACAAAACAATCGTCCCGCATGTCTACTCCTGTACAAAGGTCGGCCACATTTAGCTAAACAACCAAGAATCATTTTATAATCCAAAAAGTAATAAACAATTCCTCTTGCATTTTCAACAATAATAATATTTATATATAAATATATATATATTAAAACCTTTTTATTTCCAGACCAGAAAACTTGGTTTTGTTTTTTTGTAGTTCACAGTCGCACATGTATCCAAAGCTCTCAACGTTTTTCTATTGTATAACTTTCAAAAAAATAACGCTTTAGTTCTAATGATTTGTAAGGTGTACTTTTTTTCCAGTGTTGAATATTCATACATGCAAATTGTATTTTAATGAAATGGAATGACCGAGGGGTTGTTTACTTAAAGACATGTTTTTATGCAGTTTTTAAAATTAAGCCGATTCACTGAAGATGTACCCTCTCAATATGTCTTTCGTAAAATCTGGCCGTTAACCAGGTCAGATCGTATGCAGCTTTTTTTGTCTTGAAGTGTTCAGAATAAAGGTTCCGTGCTCAAGAAAAAGTCATTGAGATGTATTTGCATAATCAAAGATGTTGTAATTTGATTATGTAGTCTGAAAATGAGTTTTGAGAAAGCACAGATAGTACTATCAAATTCCTTTTGTCCTAACTTGGTTTTCCCAATTTCAGACAGAACGAAGTTTCCTGACACCACTTCTTTGGTTGTGGACAAAGTCTATGGAGAGTTGAGTGCATTTTCAAAGTACTTTCTAACAAAATTGGAAATGTTTCTCAGTCCCAGATTTATGTCTGTTCAACATGTTTGCAATGACTGACCTTCATTGAGATTAAACAGCGTGTCCCGAAATACCCGCAATTTTCTTTTGCGAGGCTCAAGCGTCCATGCGGAAACACGTAACACCATTATTTTTATACCATTTTAAAGCTTGGAATCTGAACTTTATCCCTGGTAATTATTTGTTTGATATTTAAAGGAGTTTTACAATTATTCGTGCTCAAATAAAGGCATGTCGAAAACAACTCAACCGATTTCAAGGAACATCGAGGAGTCACACTTTGAGCGCGCTTTTTGAGTAGGTACATACTTGCACGTGAATTTCAAAATTGAACTTGAAACAAAGAACAATATTGTGAATTCATCGAAGGTGTTGTCTACGTGGATCAAAAAGAATAGGAAACACAGAAAGTAAAAGGCAACGAGATCGTCACATCATGAACATGATGAACCATTTCCATGTTAGAAAAAATTCGCATGATTGATTTTCCTTGAAATCGGTTCAGTTTGTTTTTGACATGCCTTTATTTGAATACGAATAATCAAACCAATACTTACCAGGGATAAAGTTAACATTCCAAGCTTTTAAATGATATAAAAATAATGGCGGTACGTGTTTCCGCGGCGACGCTAGAGCCTCGCAAAAAAAATGTCGCGGGTACTTAGGGACGCGCTGTATGAAGAAAAAAGTGGCGTCAGGATGCAACATTCTTTCCCAGTTCCTTCCACAATTGCCCTCCCCCTAAAAATTGTAATAATGACTGTGTTTTTACTGCCCTTTCAAACCAAAATTGGTGTGCAACATGATTTCTACATCTTTGTAATTTTGTAAAAAATTCTGACAATGCAACCTTGAGCCCACTGAAAACCAAATACTTGTTCTCTATGCAAACAGTTGAGTGCCTATCTATTCACCAAATACTGAAAAGAAGAACTTAGAATTTTTTTTTTCAAATCTGTTTTAAATGTTAATTCAATGATGAAATTCTTAAAAAGAATTAAATGCGAGGAAACATCCGCAGAAATCTTCCCAGCCTTTTAGAAGCTAAAAAGCCGTGTAGCATGTGTATGATTTCCTTTTGTTTGGAGCAGGATGTGTAATTGCTGTTGATGTTTTCTGTATATCTGTGAATTAATGTTGTGTTCCTTTAATAGCTTAAAAGGCACAGCTGCTGCCAGTGAAGCATGTTGTGCCTTTTCTGTCATATTCTGTTATTATGTTA
This sequence comes from Patiria pectinifera, assembly GCA_029964075.1. Lineage (NCBI taxonomy): Eukaryota > Metazoa > Echinodermata > Asteroidea > Valvatida > Asterinidae > Patiria > Patiria pectinifera. The sequence continues at coordinate 11,723 of JASAOE010000198.1, forward strand.
TGTACTTGTGAATTTGACACATTTTCACATGAGAACAATTTGTGGGCCCTTTCTGATAACAGTGACTGTTTAAATTTTTTAAACAAAATCTCATTTCTGTAATTGCAGTTGGTTTTTTTTGTTAATTTAATTGTTTTGTGTCTAATGAACTGTATGTATATCAAGGGAACAGCTTTGTTGCAGGTTTGGCAAAAGCTTTGCATCGGATCGGAATGTTTGAAATGAAGGTTCGAATCCAGAAAGAGCAAACGCTGGTGCCCTGTGTCTTTGAGCAGGATACATTGCTTTGATTGCTTTTTTCGGCAAGAATTAAATTTGAGAAAGCCTCGTTTACTCATTCATCATTGTTGCCGATTGACATACGTCCTTCATAATACTCTAAGCCAAATTTTACATTGTGAAACTGAAGCAGCAAGTACATAAACGACATGTAGTTTGCTTGATTTTTTTTTTTTTAATAAATAAATGTATAAAAAAATAAAGAAATTTGTTGAAATTGCAAGTGACGGCAAAATTGAACAGTATTATCGTAATTCTCAGTATGCTGCTATTTATCGCTCGTCATGCTTTTTTTAATAGGCTTTGTAAAGAATAATATTTTAAATAATGTGCAAAACGCTATTTTCCAATACACTAAATTGTTAACTAGTGTATTATATATACCAAAATGCCAATTCTGTCAAGCTATTATATATGAAACTATGACAGGATCGGAGTATTCGACATCAGCCCTCTTTTTCCTGTTTTTTTTTTTTTTATTGTTTTCAGAACAGTTTTCTGAGTACTTGTCAGCAAATTCTTCATGGGGGAAAAAAAAGACTCTTTGCTCTTTTCAAATATTTCTTTAAAAAAAAGGAATAAAAAATGATCTTTCGTTTAACTTCAGATTTTTAAGTCAAACATGTTAATGTCAAATAAAGCTATTTTTTTGAGTTATTGTATGAATTAAAACAATGCTATTATTTTATATATATATATATAAAATTTATTTTGTGTTATTTTGCTTTCTCTTGGTTTAACACACTTCAGCCATTTGGGTCATGTTTCTTGACTAACTTGGCAGCACTCAAACTAAAATGGATTTCTGCATAATCTTACCAGCCTATTTTTTTTTTAGGTGGATAGGTTTTAAATTTCGATGCCCAAAGTTAATCACGCTGCAATGAAAGCCAACCAGCTAATCAATAATGTATTTCTGGGATCACACATGAAATTAGATTTATAAACTGTTTATTACTTTTCTGATATAAAAAATACACACAAAAACAATAATGATAATGTGAAAAAGCAAACACAACAAAATTCATATTTTTTTTTACATGTATGTACACAAAAATCAAAGATTGCCGTAAAATAACATTTTCTTGGTTGACTTCTTGGAAAAAAGGGCTTCAAATTACAAGTGCTTTTAAATTATGCGTGAGCTGTTCGAAAAACACTGCTTTGATTCTGCATTGAATAGTTATCTAATAGAATCAAGTAAAAAATTTGAAACGCATAAAGGCACAGCTCTAGACCCAATTTAGGAAGGCTAGTTTCTATATCGTCAAGCTCTAGATGCAATTGTGTTCGAAATTGCTCGGTTGGTATTTTTTTGGCAGTTTCTTTGCAATGCAGAAAAAAATCCACATTTTAATCAGGTTTAAATGAATATTCTCAAGTCTGTAGTTCTTTTATCTTTCTTTTTGTCATAAATGATACGGTGAACAGATTTGGTCCGCCAGTAACTTGGATGCATGTGTTTGGGAACGTTTAGCTCACAATGAGTACCACGAATACCAGAAAAGACCATCAGAGTACATATGCTGGTTTGGAGGCATCGAACGACTGGTTGGGTAGCTTGTTGTCAGAGCTGTGTCCGCCAATATGGATGCTGGGCTGGCAGCTCGAAGTGCCTCGGTCGTGGAACTACTCCAAGCGCCCCCGACTGGGTCTAGGACTCCCCCGTTGATGGAATGGCTCTGTCCTAACAATGTCAACTGGGGCGGTGTAGGATCGCCGCATTCGCCCAAGAAGGGCGATCCTAATTCCTCCAGTTGAGGGGCTTCCAGATGGGAACTTGACAGCGAGTGGTCGGGGCTGGTCGTCCATGGTTTGAAAAATGTCTCAGTGGCTGGAATCGGTGGATCGGATATGGCTGTAAAGTTGCCAGTACTTGACATGTCAATGGCAGGATGTGATTGGGTGAGCGCCACTGGATATGGTTGCCATGGATACGGATGGTTATAGATTTCTGCACAAAAAAAATTGGAAGACCACCAAACATTTGAAATCAATGGCTTACTGAGAAAACAACAGAATGAGAGTGAAGCATGCTAATTCAGATCAGAAAATTAACAGCAATTACCAATTGCAAGATTCAGTATGGTTAGAAAATGGAGAATTTTGTTACTAATCCCCCAAATTCAACCACTGTGCAGGTAACCATGGAAGCTAGTCCCATGTGAACTAATTCTGGCTGGGCTTTACTTTCCTCCTCATCCTGCAAAACCCTCCCAAAAAAAACCTGGTGGATTTTTAAGGATTTTGGAGGGACAGGGTTCAAAAGATAAAGAGGACATTACCTAAACTTGACATATCGGTGCTAGTAGAATCCACAGAGCTGGGCCTGGCTGGGCTGTCGCTCCTTGTGTTCAAGCTGGACTTCTTTCTGATTGGTCGGAACTTCTTACTTGATCCCCCCTGGCCGACCAAGCCAATGTCGCACAGCTCCCACAATGCACTGCCTCGCTTGTATGGTTTACCTAGAGAAAATGATGGTGATGGAAAATGTGTTCACTGTAAGGGTTGGGTATGGAATGCTTGGGTCAAACATCCACAAAGTCGCCTCATTTTTAAGATGATTTTGACAAATTTTGTCAAGATTTTCATATAATTTTTTATGATGGTATTACCACTTCCTACTGTCTTTTAGTAAGTGCTGGACCAAGTCTGCCAAAATCCATCAATCACACTGCTTCCAATGCATGCTTTGCTCTAGGCCTCAAGGCCCAAGTCCATCATACTCCATCAGTATTTAGTCAAACCAGACCTGCAGGACTGATTCCCATACAATCCATCATAAAGGAGGGGGGGGGTGGAATATGATGGGAGGTCAGGGTGAATGTAAAATCTGCTGGTCCTACTTTCTTTGAGCTTATCGGTAAAAAAAACACTGCTAAGTTATCAGCTAAGCAAAAAATCAGCTGAGAATTAAACCAGTCCGATACGCACTGCACGATAGTCGTGGCTGGTATCCGGCTTTAGTTTTAGTGCACTTTAGTCTCAGTGGTATCCGGAGAATAGTTTTAGTGCCCAGCACATGATATTTTACCACTTTCCTCCAGATTAGCTTCCTTGATTTTCCGGAACTGTCGACTCTTGCACAGGTTGTGCCGGATGGAGTTCTTCCAGAACCGACACTCCGTGGCCTCCTTGTAGTATGGGTAGGACTGCTCGATGAAGTCGTAGATCTGACCCAAGGTGGCTTGGCCCTCCGGCTGGGACAGGAGAGCCAATCGGATCAGGTCGTTGAAAGTGAGGTTGGGCCGCTCGTCCATGCTGACTTGAATAAGACAACACGGATGAAATGTCAAGTGCAAATAAGACAAAACAGGGGGAAAAAGTTAAATTGAAAAGACATCACTTGAAAAAAAGTCGAGTAAAATAAAACATGGGAAAGTCTAATAAGATCATTTTGCATTTGCAGCACGGTCTATTACTTATGTGCTACTTTTTTTGGCTTAAAACACTTCCATTTCAAGTACAATACCCTTTAACTTTGCCATACAGCTTGAAAACAGATCATCTTAACAGATGTCCTATGTCGTACTGAAAATCTTTCCATCGATCATATTCATATAGTTCAAAACTACAGAAAAATCCTGGACCAGGATTTTTCTGTAGTTTTGAACTAATATGATCGATGGAAAGATGGTTAATATTGCAGCTTCAAAAAGCGGAATTATGTGCCCCTGTCATTTCAACCCAATGAATATGCCGAAAGATTCCCATAGTGGTCATCACTGATTTTTCCCTTCAATGACCGATCAGCCATCAGAAAGTGATATGTCCTAAAAAAAGTCAAAATTAGCAGGGAAAATATTGAAGTATTTACTGAGAAAACACTTAGAATTTTTCAGACCAGTCTCATATGGTTTGTGCGCAGGGTGGGGTGAAAAGTGATGGTCAGATATGGGAATCTTTCCGAATATGCCACCTTGTCAAATTTCTCGCCCTATTTTACCTGCAAACGTCGTCTTTTTCGGTGCAGTACTGTGTCAGAATGCTACTTCTCTGAGCTTTGCAACTGCAAGGTAAATCGTCAGCGATCCTGCTGGTCTTGTTTCTGCTCGTCTTGTACCCAGCTACAACGCATATATGTACATCAGAATACAGAACCAGACGATGTGCAGTTTGCACGTGCTGAATTGCTGGGTTTAAAAACGTCCCGCGATTTGTTGCCGTAAAAGTCGCAATTGCCAGTTAGTATTTAAACTTTGTAATAAGGAGCAGGTGGCCAGTTGCCTTTTTACCAATTTCTCTATATATTTCACTGGGGCTGGCGCCTGGAACTTTTTTTTAACTTTTTTTTAAATCTCAACTAAAAAGAACTGTCTGTATCATGCCGAAATCAGACGCCCCTCGACATCGCAGTGAAAAATCGTGTACCGCCTTTTTAAGACCAGGAGTGCTTAACAACAGAACACAATGTTTGAGTGGTAAATTTGAATTGATTTCTCATTTTAGAAAAGACTTTTTAAAAATATTTTCATTTCGAGACTAACTGGTGTAGCTCGGTGCTGATTCGTCGGCCCGCACGTAAGACCGCGAGACAATGCCGGTTGCGGGCCTAACGCTAAAACTACTGGTGACCGAATTGACAGCGTTTTTACTCCATCTGACATTTGGTATCAAATTATCTAAAATTTGTTCCTGGTGAATACCTATATTGTTTTACCAACTTTTTGAAAGAAGTTAATTACCGAACGCTTAAATTATCACCAAAAAATAGGGCAGCTGAATGTTACCTAAAAAAAGAACTCCATTGAAAATCATTACTTGGCACATAGCAGCCACCGTACCCGTTGACAGCTAAAAGTCTGTTACCGTGTCAGCGAACGGTGGTGCGTTGGTTACGTGTGAAGGAAGTGCAGTTACCAGACAAATTACGTATGCGCGCGCTCCTTTTAATTTTCCCGGGAAAACTGACGAAATGTCTGAAAACGGAGTTAAAAGTACGGCTGGATTTGTCACGCCGACGAAGAAAAGCCGATATAGTGATACAAATGGAGATCACAAAGAGTGAGTAGTATAAAAGATGTGTAGAAAAATTAAGATCCTAGACATAGTTAAAAAGGAGTGTTTTCAACGTATCGAAATATTTCCAGACCCCACTTCACTCTTCAGCATTGTTCAGCGGTAGCTCTACTGAGTGGAGCGTTGAATTACGGGTACCCCTCCGTTTGTATGGAGGGGTACCCGTAATTCAACGCTCCACTTAGTAGAGCTAGTTCAGCGGTTGTGTACAAAGTATAATGGAGAGTCAAGAACATTTCCTAACAACATTGGGGAAAGATTCCCACATAGGGCCTATGGCCATCAGTAATTTTCCCCCTTAAACATGTTAAATGACCTATCAGCCATCAGAAAGTGATAATATGTCGATAGTGGATATTTTGCCGGAGGTAATGACGGCAAACTAACGTTTACTAAAGGTTTGCCGGCGCCAATCCATATCAACAGAGGGCGCTGTACTCTTTAAGATAGGGCTAAATTATAAGATGTATGAAATTCCCACCAAATGTTGTGCAGCACGTTTGGTGTAGTGGTTAAGCAAAGGCTTTAGTGAGCGGGAAGACTCGGGTTCGATTCCGATCCCAGCCACTTTTTTAAGTTTTTTTTTCCCATCCCCAAATAAATAAGAATATTCTTCTTTTATTATTTAACATGTCTCAAATATTTTATTGCAAAGTATGACATTTTCTTTTTCAGATTTGTGGCTCTGGAGGATTTTTTTTAAAGGGAAATAAAGTCCGAAATTATAAAATGGTCTGAATCCCATCTTGTGAATACGAGGTTACAACGATAATATTGGCATGGAGCCAGACTAAAATTTGTCACCGGAAAATGTTAAAGTACAAAAAAACAGTAACTGCGCATGTTCAGTGCATATCCGGCAAACTAACGTTTACTAAAGGTTTGCCGTCTCCGGCAAAATATACACTGCCTAATATGTCCTAAAAAGTCAAAATTAGCAGGGACAAATTTTGAATTTTTAGTGCTGAGAAAACGTAAAAACACTTAGGGGGCCTAGACATTTTCAGACCAGTCTCGGTTTGTGCACAGGGTGACAAGTGATGGCCAGATATGGGAATCTTTCCATCATGCTTTTCCGTTTTCCATCAAAGACTGGAATGAAGTGTCCTCAGACGTCGCATTGCAGCCTCAGCAAGCTTCTCAAACTATTAAACTTCCTCTTTTACAATCCACTCAAAGTGCAGGTGTACTTAGGTGTTTAGATGGATGGTACTTTACAAATAAATGACGGGGATTAAATTTTGTTAACCTCTGATTGCAGTGTTGCCAAGAAGCGAGACAATTACTTAGACTGGGATGAGTATTTCATGGCAGTGGCTTTCCTCTCCGCACAACGCAGCAAAGACCCAAGCTCACAGGTAGGTAGTCACAGGCCTCGACTCTTCCGAAATACTCTTTCAGTCTTTGCCAATATTTTTCATTGTAGAGTACCCTTTCATTTTTTGTGTGATTCTATGTGAACGCATACCTGTAAAACTGTTCAGTTGTTCAGAGGTAATCTTCCCCATAATGTTGTTCGCCCCCACAGGTTGGTGCGTGCATTGTAAACCAAGAAAAGAAAATTGTTGGTATCGGCTACAACGGCATGCCCAACAAGTGTGATGACGACGAGCTTCCCTGGGGGAAAGATGGGGAATGGCTGGACCAGAAATACCCATATGGTGAGACTTGCTTGAGGCCTGAGCTTACCAAATCCTCTAAAATCCCTGTTGCAAAGTGGAGGATTTTGCAGGATTGAGGCTATTTGGCAAAATGTGTGGCTGATTTCGGGCCTGACCTTGTGTTGTTTATGCTCAGCTGTGCACAAATGAAGGCGTAGATTATACTTGAAATCCTCTACACTGCTCTAGGATGTCACTGGCTCTGCCTCAACATATTGATAGTGATTGCCGGAGGATTTTGCAGGATTGAGGCAGTGGTCACCCCTCCAAGGACCACATTCAAGAAATAATTATTTTGGAGGATTGAGGCTGTATGCTATTTTTACATGGAGGCAGTTGAAGGATTTTGCAGGATTGAGGTTGCATCCTAGCAAAAATGCCTGTGGAGTTTAAGTGAGTAACTGGTAAACACATTATGCTTACATGTGTGGATTAATTTACATCTTATCATGTTCTTTAAAGATTTTGCAATTTGTTTTGTCCTTCATCAGTCTGTCACGCCGAAATGAACGCCATCATGAACAAGAACTCCTCTGATGTCAAGGACTGCACGGTCTATGTTGCTTTGTTCCCGTGCAACGAGTGCGCCAAGCTCATCATCCAATCGGGCATCAGGAAGATTGTCTTCCTCTCCGACAAACATCACGAGAAACCGGCCACCATTGCCTCCAAGAAAATGCTGGACATGGCCAAAGTGGAATATGTGTAAGTTTGAATTGAACCATGCCACCCCTTTTTTTTCTATCATGGCTTCATTGCTGGCCGTCCTTCCTTTCCCTTCAATAAACGTAAAATTCTGCGCCATCATATCATCAGGGAATGATATGAATCAGTTGTTGATTTGAATCATCAATTTTTGTTCAGTTGAGAACTTCAAGTTAAAGAGAGATTGAATATTTTGTTTGCAATCTTTTATAACCATTTTGTGTGTGTGTGTGGGGGGGGGGGGGCTCGGGAATTTTGGCCAAATGAGAGATGTGACACTTGTTTACGTTTGGTAATGAAATCAGGTGCACGTGATAAAAGGCACTTCATGTTAATCTTAGAGGTTTGCAAAACCTCTAGAGATGACAATAGACGTTTATCATGCTGCCACCATTTCAATCATGTTCCCTGTATCCAATAACAGTACTGAATGATAATGTGTTTTTTTTGTGCAAAAAGGTACCAGACTATTTTTCCTTCCAGCCTCGCTTTGGTTACGTTGATTTGAATGGGAAAAAAATAAAGATGGCCGCAACATGATAATGGTCTATTGTTCAGTTTATAGAGGAAGAAAACCCTGGAGCGATACCCAAAATATTGGTGTATTTTAAAAACTTAAATATTTTTTAATTGGGTAATTAAAAAAACTTGGTATTTTTTCTTTTTTTGTAATGAATATGATGACTGTAGAAGCACAATCTTTTTATTCCGCGTACATTTTGGAAAACGATGTAAGGAAAAAGGTCATATTGGCGTAATTTTTTTCGGGTCCGTTTATCGTCACTGACTTTGTTGCTCTTTCAATTCACAGGAAATACATACCGAAACAGCATAAGATTGAGATCGACTTCTTCGAGATTGATCCCGACTGCCGTCCAGGACCAATGAGCTCCATCACGTCACCATAAGGAGAGATCACATGAAGAGAAAGCTGGATAGGTCAGAGTTCAGTTCTAGGTCATGTCAAAGGTCAGATTGTCAAGGGCAGGAAAGAATAATTTAAATTGTGTATCTAAGTGGTGTTTTCGGATGATTGACAGAACGAGACAAGCTGAATTTTGAGGTCTTCCAATGCAGGCTCATAATTTTTGTTCCAAAAAATTCTTTGGGTAATTTTTTTTCTTCAGTATTGATATTTTTTGAAATGAATAACGTTTGACTGCCAATTTATTACAAAGTAAAGTACCTGAAACACATTGCAAGAAAATTTGGTTACCAGCATTTGAAAACCGCCACTATAACAAACATTTGTCTATAACAAACACTTTTTTGTCTCCCGGAGTATTAAATTCTATTGTAATGTACAATCACTATTATAAACATTTATCATGGAACCCATCAGGTTTGTTATAGTGGCATTTACATACAGGGTGAGTCAAAAAACACAAAACCCAAATGTCGGGACTATTGTTTTAAAGAAGTTCTGCATGTAGCACTTTCAATATCTAGGATATGAAGGCTCAATTCATAAGCTTCTTTTAGTACCATAATCATTCAAATCACTTATGTACTTTTCAAGCTACAGAATTTTTAACACAACCACCGTTTTAACGTTCTGTTCATGGATCACACAGAAGGCGTGCGTTCTTTCAGCAAAACGAAAACAATTCACACACATCCCTATGTGATATATTTTTTTGTGATCTGTGGACAGAACTTTAAAACGGTGGTTGTGTTTAAAAGTCTGTCATTTGCAAAGTACATAATTGATTTGAATGATTCTTGTACTAAAAGAAAGCTTATGAATTGGGCTTTCATATCCTAGATTTTGAAAGTACTACATGCAGAACTTCACTAAAACAATGGTCCCGACCTTTGGTTTCGTTTTTTTTTACTCACCCTGTATGATGCTGCACTGTAGTGAATTCTTTGCAGAGCAAAGGGTAATCACTAACACAAATACTAGCCAAGAGAGTTTGAACCGGCATTAATTTGAGCGAAATGTTAAACATATCTATATTTTCTTATATTTTGCTATGTGCTAGTTAGGTATTTAATTGTAACACTTTTTGTACATTTTCATGTAAATATTTAGTATAAAAAGAGGGTGGTTGACTAAAAATTGAGTTTCTTCCAAATGGCAACGTGTCAAATGCACAGATTTCACAAGGTGCGTTATTCCCGTCCAACTGATGTTTTCAATACAGAGTAGATAATCTCATTTGTTAACTGCCTGTGTGTGAAGATTTTAGGGCTGTTCTGAATTTACCAAATATTTTATCATCAACCAAATATTTGAATACCTTTTTGAGCATTCGAAAAGAAACAAAAAAATTAGCACAGTGCACATACAACTGTAGTTTAAGGGCTAGACATTGTTATGGCTTGATGATACGCAATAACCTGCCGCAAGAGGGCGTTATCACGACCAACTATTGGTTGTGTAATGTGCGCGCACCTGTTTGGCCTAATACATGCACTGCAGCGTGCATTCAAAACATTTCATTGTAGTTCCGAACCAAACTCTTAAATTTCTTCCAGTAGTATAAATGATGCTGCAAGACTTTTGTGCAACTTCACTGGTCAGCTCTTTTGTGGTGTGTAGTGTGCGTGGGACTGAAAATGGACCGTTATTGCCTGCAGAAGAAGCGCATGCGTAATAGTTTCCCTAATTTTTCGTGGGGGTGGGGGAGATTTAACGAATTTCCCTAGACGTTCCGACGGGTTCGTGGGTGATATTGGTTGGTCGTGATAAACTTCTTCTCGCAGCGGTGGGTTATCGTGGCGGCAGGTTATTATAAAAAAAAAGAAGCATACCCATAATTTTTTTAGAACAAAATTCCCTGATTTTGTTTTATGTTTACAAGGTTCTACTTACCAAGACTTCAGTGTTTGTCTCTTGAAAGTTTTTGATTATGTTTTATCGATTTCCAGGTATTCTGGAACCAATAGGAAATCAATGTGAAAATTGTGTATGTGTGGGGGGGGGGGGGTGCTGAATCCTTGGGAAAAAAAAAATTAAGTTACAACATGAGAAACAGTGCATTCAATTGGAAGATTTATTACGCAATACTCGATATCTACTTAATGCCAATAGCATTTACTTCCATTAATTTGAGCTATTTTGAAAAGTTTGAAATTCTGATCGACTTTTTATAAACAATTTCCTTGAAAATCGCACCAGGACCTAAAAGAGTTCCGAGAAGTTAAACTCAAATCGGCACAACATGTCACGGATCCTCATTAATTTATTAATTAAGCCAACTAGGGCCTACTCCCAAATCCGTTTAACGTATATACTGGTAAATATAAAAGAATGTTTTGTTATTGCATTTCATTTTTGATGAAATTTATTATATGGTAATCCCCTTAACATTAGTTTTCATCAAACCTTCAAAATCTTCAAAATGTTTTGCTAGCGAGAATTCCAAAACAGGTCGAGTCAAACTGTATGTGGTGAATCATTTGAAGAAGAAAAAAGCATTACTGAAATTGAATTACTAAGATTGATTGAACCAAGTTGTGCTTATTTTACTGAAAGAATCCACTTTCACAGCTGTCCATGTTAGTCCAAGCTTTTGAGCTGAGTGAGAACCAGAGATCACACACGGGCATTCAGATTCAAATGGTTTTAAATATTGTTTGTCGTCAGTGTCCTTGTTTATTTGATTGGCATACGTTTATTTACAACAAAAGAAAATGTCAATAAAACCATGTTTTGACGAAATTGTCATAAAACAAATATAAAGTTAACCTTATAATTCTACTCTACCAATGCGCTGATTACAACTTTATTCAAAATCAAGATGTATTGATAATGTACGTCTACACCATTTATTGACTAAGGTCGTGACAAATTAATTGATACATTTCTTGAATTGATTGGCTTACTGATGACGTTGAAAGATCTTATCCCAGGTCTACTAATAAGGAATTTTAGCCTGTAATCATCAGGAAATGTCACGTTTTATATATCATGTCGGATCGACCTTTTATATACCAACGTTTATTTCATTACAGCCTAGTTGACGGCTGTATTTGTACAGCTTGATTCGCTCCCGGTAGTCGCCGCCCACGAGCCAAGAGGGAACAGTGGACGGGATGTCGATCTCCGCATGTACATTGTACGTGTTCTGGTAGTGATAAAGAAAATAAATTTTAAAAAAATTGTAATTGAAAGAAAGAAATATTAGTCGAACTTCTTCGTCTTCTCCATATCTAGATTCATCACGCTTATCTTTTAATGCCTTGAACAAAACACCATTTTTTCTTCTTGAGTTCACTTCAGAGAAAATACTTAATGATTGTTACAGTAATCAACTCCAAGAGAGTTACCAGTACTGATACAGATAAAAAACAACTCTTATCTTAAAAGGAGCTAAAATGATACTGAACTGGATAATATGACTATCATAAAGGCAAATATAAAACTGGAATCATACAATTATAAGAAAAGTAATGAAAACTCACCAATGACTGGACTAGCAGACAAAAGAAACAGCTAGGAAGACACTCTCCAGGTAGGAGGAAATATATGACTATATGATGTTATGTTGTTTCACTGCTGGTCTGCTGGGTAATAATGACTCTGGCATGACAATGTGGCAGCTTTTTATAGGGGGGGACTTGTGGGCTAAAATAAACAAACAGGGGGTCACACTACCAGGAAAAGGGGGGGGGGACATCTAAACTTCAACTAAAATGATTTTCTTTTCTAAGGGGAGCTACTCCTATTTAATACACTATACATTACATACATGAAAAATATACAAGGTAAATCTGGCCCTGCCACACACGGTTAACAGGTTTAACAGAAATTGGGGAATTTTTCTGGGAAAGACCTTTTTAGGGGATGGTATTTTCTTGAACTCGCTTCCTTTCGGCTCTCTGAGGGGCCCTTTATCTCAGAGATTGCAAAGCACTTCACAATACTTGGGCGCTTAGTAAATCGGCGCATCTCGGTACTAAAAAAAAAAGGGGGGGCCACGGGGATCGAATGGCCCATCTCCCTGGCCGGGTAGGGTGGGAAGGGGTGTGTATCCCCGCCATCTACGCCCCTGTATTGTCTCGGTCGCTGACAGTGTGGGAGTAGGCATACACCAATTTTCATTGTTATTTCCGAGGGTCTTGGGCGTGGCTCATTATCACAAGCTAAATGGTTTTCTTGACCCCACACGAGATTTTTTGGTCTCTAAGTTATTGGAGGGCTGTCGTAGGGACCGTCCCCAAACAGATACACGTTTGCCTATTACTCTGACAATTTTATCAGAGATTCTGCAAGCCCTCCCTCATGTATGTGTATCACAGTTTGAGGTTGTTTTGTTTCGGGCAGTTATGTTGGCTGCCTTTTTCGGGTTTATGAGAATTGGGGAATTTGCGGCGAATTCTCGCCATGGTATGCAAGAGTCCCTCTTACAATTTTCTGATATTCAATTTGTCGACTTAGGAACGCCCGCGGCCACAGTGCACATTTCCTTCTGAAATACAAAGACGAACAAAAGGGGTCCTCCTCAAACCATCCTCCTAGTTGCAGTCAGTAGATGCGTCCCTCTGTCCAGTCCGTGCCTTGGCAGACTTCGCTCAGGTGCGTCCCATGACATTGGGGCCTTTTTCTGCCACTTCGATGGAACACCTCTGACAAAATTCCAGTTTAACAGCGTTTTCAAAAAGACGC
>JASAOE010000199.1:0-25000 GCA_029964075.1 Patiria pectinifera
GATTCCCCTTATCTTTTGTATTCAGTCAAAGGTCATGTGCCTACATTTTGTATAAGCTTCACCCTAGGCATTAAAATTAAATTCCACTCTGTTCATTCTAAACTGTAAACTAAGTCTAGGCCATTGTGTAGAGTATCAAAAGACATCTCTGGAGCCCTCTTCAAGTTAATTTGCAAATCAATCAATCTGGCGCCTGTGATGACATTGTATTACATTTTGGCACCTGTGATTGTGAACAAAATAGTAGGCATGGCTACAGGCTCCCCAAATCCCGTAAAGTTTTTGAAGTTGTGCCAAGACCTTGGAATGTAGATGTTTATGGCTGACCAAGCATGTTTTTCCTGGGTGGAAAAATAATTGACAGATCGTTAAACACTGAAAATAATCAGTTGGTCATCAAAGACACCCACAATGTTTTGAATTAGTGTGTACATTAATAGGGTATAGCATTCCAGTGGAAATTATATGGAGGATTTCAGACTCTTGCTTTTGAAATTATAGCGCATAAAAATCCGTAATTGTTATGCTAGTTATTTCAGATAACTAACCAAAATATAGAGTAGAAAAAAATCAGTACTAAGTGCAGAAAATGGCATTAACTTTAGTTCAAATATGGATAATTTGTGGTAGGACATAAGGCAGGACAGTCAGGGAAACTAGGGAAGCTCAACAAAATATTTTGAAATTAGTGGAAAATACTGAAAAGAATACTGAACAGAACATAGCACCCATTTGCATTGTTACTTTCGCAAGTGTGTTAAATATCATGCAGCCACAGGACAATTTTAAAATGTAAAATTAAAAATATCTTGAAACCATAATGACAAATATCAATGAATCATGCATTTTTGACAGAAGAACTCACCTCTTTTCAATTTAGTAACAGACTTGTTTTTCAACTTACATAAATATTGTCCTTCCCCTGTAATGTCAACAACATTCTCACAAAAATGTAGTGGCAATGTGAAAAAAACACACTTACTGAATTTTGCACTACTTGCAAAATCAAACCTTCTGTTACTTCCCAACTGTCATCGTTGTCTGGAGTCTTAACTTTTGCTCATTACATTCATGTAAACTTTATAATGATTGGTCAGTGGTAGTAACCATTCCTTTGTCAATAAAAATGCATTTGCATCAATAGACTCCTCAATGTCAAAGTTAAGGTCAAATTTGAGGACAAAGAGGGATCAATGTTCTTAAAGTTGAGCTTGGTTGTTGTAGTTGCCTATGGTTATCTGTTCAACTTCAAGTTCGGAGGAGCTAAATGTTTTTAGAAGGCAGTGTTACAGTTACAGAAACAATCCTCATATTTTCTGCGCAGTATTTACTCACATGGGCGTTGCCAGGATTTTCTGGGGGGGGGGGAGCAAATTTTCATAAACTTTTTCATTATATTCTCAATTTTTAATATTTCCGAGCGTGAGCTGGGGAGCATTTGCCCCCCCCCCCCATCAAATTAACAGCAATATGGCTTCGCACCTCTTTTTCCATTTTTTTTCTTCCTTTTTTCCTTTTGTTTCCTTTTTTTCCCTCCTTTTTTCTTTTTCTTTTCATTTTTCCGGGGGGGGGGGGCAAGAAGGCAACCAAGATGTGATAATTTAAAATCATAATACAGTGAAATCTTGATAAGTAAAACTCTGGTACTTCAACCAACCAATAACCTTATTAGGGTTAACATTAGCCCATTAAAAGGGCTGGATGGGGGGGGGGGCAGAATCCACCCCCCGCCCTCCCCTCTACCTTTTCAGTGATACCCTTGCAAAAAAATTGTTTGACCAGAGTTTTCCTGACTTTTTATCCTAGAGTCTTGCGTATCTTTTGTGACTTAGTGATTATGTATCTGCATAACAAAAAACAATAAGTAAAGTTCTGACAATAGGTTGCTGCACAGCCAATAATTTTTTTAGGTTAAATTTGACTTCCGACTTATATGTAGTGTACACAAAGCAGAATTAATACCACAGCCTATGTACATATTAAGAATTAATTAGCCATACTTGTAAAACCATTTACCTATAGTCTTGGGTATGTAGTACATGTACACATGTAGTTTAAAATATTTCCAGTGATTTATATTATGGTTTTTGCCCTGTCTTGTTTGTTTGTTGCTTGCTTGTTTGTATTTTATCAATTTCTCTTTTTAAACAACTTGTATCTATATGGAAGGTCAAACACTGTAAACTTCGGTGTGTGTGAATAAGAGTTATTACAGATCACCAAAATATTGTTTGATTCTCTCTTTTTAATCTAATTGTAACAAAGGACTTTTATGTAAAAATAATGTGTGTTATGTTTATACATGTAATGCATGTCTGTTTGTTGTTGTTTACCATGTGTTGATGGCGTTTGATGACTTTTTGGGGGTAAAAATATGTTTGTGTTGGTACTCGAAATGTCTTGCGTGAAACTTTTTACCTGTTTTTTTTTTTTTTTTTCATCTGTTGTATGGGAATGTAAATTGTCACCTTTGTGGTGTGTGTTTTTGCTTTATGTCATGTGTGTGTTTGTTTTTTTCTTTTTTTTATTTTAAACTGTGTGTGAAATATGAACTTTTAGCCTGATTTTGTAAATATTGTAATTGTCAGCATTTATGCTGTTGTGTACAATATATTTTGTTTTTAAGAATAAACCAGAATAATAATAGTCAGGAAATTTCTTGGGTATGTTTATATTAGGTTGTTCTCTGCATTTCACCAAGTTTCATAATTTTTTGGCGTTCAGTGGCTGAGATCTGGGGGGGGGGGGGACAGGCACAACCCTTTTTTTTTTAGTTTTGCCATTTTCAAGGGTATTTAGCATGATGCTCATGCTAATTTCCATATTCATTAGCAAAAGTGTGATGTAATTTCAGGCAGAAACCTCAATGCAACAGCTATTTCAGCACCAAAAAATGCCAGAATTTGAATATTTTACTGTCGTAAATGTTCTTTTCTTTGTTAGATATTTGTTGAGTCAGTACATGGCAGTAAGCCAAGATGAGCATTTTTGTCACAAAATGGTTTCAATGAGCAAATGTTTTGGTTCACACTTTGAACAGAAAACCCCTGAACTTTACAGTGTCTTCCTGAAATGAAATCACAACAACAGTGCCCTCGGGTATTTAGAAAATCGTGGAATTTTAAACAATGTTTAGAGAAGTGCACTTTTCAATAAAATTCACCAAAAAGGGATGTCAAGTTGTGTTATATACATGCATGTATTTAGGAAGAGCATAAAGTTTTAGAAAATGTGTTCTTAAGGAAAATTCATCTCACTGACAATTTAAGGGCGCCTCTTAACAACTTAAGGAGTTGTCTTGTAGTATAAACCCTCAATTATAAAAAAATATGCATAATCATAATATTAGTTTCTGTAACATTTGACTAACTTGTGACCATGCCATCAGCAGCATTGTCAACACTCCTTCAAAATCAGTATACTGGTGTATTAACTGGTGTTCTGGACCTTTTTTATTATTTTTTTGGTTAAGCATTAAAAACCACTGGAATGCTGTCCTCTGTTAGCAGAGTGGATCTAAGAGAAAATTTCCAAGTGCGATCAGTGAGCAAAATGTATTATTTTTAGTTCATGTAGGCCCCTTTCCATACTTGAAATAGGTGGTACAGCCTAAGTTAGCTTGAATAAAAATTCATTCAAAGGAAAAGATGATTTTATGTGGAAGGGATCCACTTTAAACTAAAATACGACAGTGTCTGGCACACTGCTGCATGCATGGAGAGAAAACCCAAACTAAGAACCCAAGAATTGTATAAAATATTTTCATATCAAGACTAGTTTTGACTCTTCTTGTCAGGTTCCTTCTCGCAGACTGAAGTGCATCTCTTGCCAATCCTGATTCTGAACTGTTTTCTTCTCTCTTTGTTTTTGACATTTTAATAGAAATGGCAGCCTGTCATATCTGGATGAGAGTGGTCAGATGAAGAGGCTTCTGGTTGAGGCTTCTGATTGAGGCCCCGTTGCTGCTAGGAGGAAGACGCAGGGAGGAGAACCTACGGAACTAGGAACTGTGGACTGTGCTTGCTGAGCTTGCCAGGAATTCCTACAAACTTCGGACATGATTCTTTATGGAGAGAAAACCCCACCGGATAATTGGGCAAGTAATTACTAAATAAAAAGATATTTCAAGAGATGAAATGAAAAGACTTGGTATTTGCATAGTGGACAATAATGGGAGGATTGTGGTAGCACCATGTGAATGGTGTCTCTTAGCTAAGTGAATTGTGTGGTTCTGAAAAGAACCAGTTGAAAACACATAAAATGGACTTCTGCGGCATGCGTCTGGAACAAGGTCAGACGCCTTGAACACTGTCAGAATGCAAAGGCTTTATGCCTTCTATATCTTATTATTGAATCATCAATGACATTTCAAGTTAGACAATTCAGTGAAGAGGAACTGCAACGAACAGTCACACTGCTTGGACTATGATCCAACAGCCTTATAATAAGGTTTATCATAAGTTGAAAAAGGACTGCTTATATGACTTATTCCATGAGGAATACAAAGGAGAACTGAGATGTCACAGCGTCTCAATTCAGTGAAGATGAACTGCAACGAACATTAGTCGCACTACTTGGAATATGATCCATCAGCCTTATAATTAGAAAACGACTTCTTATGCGACTCATTATTCGACGAGGAAGACAAAGAAGAACTGAGATGTCACAGCGTCTGGGGCGCTGTCCTTAATAGGAATTTTAAACGAAATATATTCTAAATATATTCCATATATTCCAACCTTCCAAAGCAAACAATTTTCAAAAACTCTGAGTCATCAATTCGGGCATTGACTGGTACTAATTCGTTTCTATAAATATAAAGAAAGAAACGGATTCCATCCTGCCCGATAATCAACATAAAAACCATTACAGAGTTAAATTATAATTTGTGAACTGAAGAAAATCAGTTTGCTGTTTGAAAAAGTGATGATTGAAAGTAAGAAGGAAAAATCAATCATCACTTTGCGAACAGTAATGACTGTCTTTATGAATTGCTCTCAGTGTACCATGTGATTATTTTTTTGTGTACGGTGTGATTATTTTTTGTGTACGGTGTGATTATTTCTTGTGTACGGTGTGATTATTTCTTGTGTACGGTGTGATTATTTCTTGTGTACGGTGTGATTATTTCTTGTGTACGGTGTGATTATTTCTTGTGTGTGGTGTGCTTTCTTTTAGTGATTTTTAAAGTTTCTAGTCTCTGACTGTGTACAAATCTGCAATACTCTAAATGAAAAAAATCACAACTGTAGAGAAAGAAATAATTTTTGAAATCAGTGTTATTTATTTCTCCAAGGTACAATATGACACGATACGACGCGATACGATACGATACGATACGATACGATACGATATGATACAATAGTGGTGGTACAAAAAATAATTGTTTGAAAAAGTGTTATTGTTCTCACCCCAAAAAAAATGTAGGGAAAGAAATAATACTTGAAAATCAGTGTTATTTATTTCTCAAAGGTACAATACGCGAGGGTACGATACGACACGATACGATACCGGTGATGAGAAAAATAATATTTGAAAAAGAATTATTGTTCTCACCCACAAATAAAATAGAGAAAGAAATAATACTTGAAAATCTGTGTTACTATTTCTCAAAGGTGCGATACGACATGACACGCGATGATACGATAGCGGCATACGATACGATACGACATAATACAGTACGTCACGATACAACACGATACGACAAGACACGATACGATACGATACGATACGACACGATACGATATGATACGATACGATACGATGCGATACGATACGATACAATAGCGGTGGTAAGAAAAATAATTGTTTGAAAAAGTGTAATTTTTTCTCAAAGGTGCGATACAACATGACACGCAATGGAACGATAGCACACGATTCAATACGACATAATACAATATGTCACGGTACAACACGATACCACAAGACACGATACGATACGATACGATACGATACGATACGACACGATACGATACGATACGATACGACACGATACGATACGACACGATACGATACGATGCGATGCGATGCGATTCTATACGACACAACACAACACGATACGATACGATACGACACGATACAATACAATACGATACGATACGACACGATACGATACGATACGCTACAATAGCGGTGGTATAAAAAAATAACTGTTTGAAAAAGTGTTATTGTTCTCACCCACAAAAAACATAGAGAAAGAAATAATAATTGAAAATCAGTGTTATTTTTTGTCAAAGGTGCGATACGACATGACATGCGATGAAACGATAGCACACGATACGATACGACATAATACAGTACGTCACGATACAACACGATACGACAAGACACGATACGACACGATACGATACGTCGCGATACGATACGATACGATACGATACGATACGACACGATACGATACGATACGATACGACACGACGCGATACGATACGATACGATACGATACGACACGATACGATACGATATGCTACAATAGCGGTGGTATAAAAAAAATAACTGTTTGAAAAAGTGTTATTGTTCTCACCCACAAAAAACGTAGGGAAAGAAATAATACTTGAAAATCAGTGTTATTTTTTGTCAAAGGTGCGATACGATACGATACGATACGACACGATACGATACGACACGATACAATACAATACGATACGATACGACACGATACGATACGATACGCTTCAATAGCGGTGGTAAAAAAAAATAACTGTTTGAAAAAGTGTTATTGTTCTCAACCACAAAAAATGTAGGGAAAGAAATAATACTTGAAAATCAGTGTTATTTATTTCTCAAAGGTACAATACACGAGGCTACGATACGACACGATACGATACGATACGATACGATACGATACAATAGCGGTGGTAAGAAAAATAATTGTTTGAAAAAGTGTTATTGTTCTCACCCACAAAAAATGTAGGGAAAGAAATAATACTTGAAAATCAGTGTTATCTATTTCTCAAAGGTACAATACGCGAGGGTACGATACGACACGATACGATACCGGTGCTGAGAAAAATAATATTTAAAAAAGAGTTGTTGTTCTCACCCACAAATAAAATAGAGGAAGAAATAATACTTGAAAATCGGTGTTATTTATTTCTCAAAGGGGCGATATGACACGAAGAGACTCGATACGATACAATACGATGGTGAGAAAATTATATTTGAAAAAAATGCTACTTTTCTCTCCCACAAAAAAGTAACAAAACGATACCGTGGAACGAAACTACATGTAGAAACAACTTAAAATGATTTACGATACAATACGACTTGATACGAAATGAAAGTCAACCGCGATACCTTCTTGCCAAAAAAAAAAAAATTGGCCCCAAAAATAACTATGATTCCAGCTTGAAACTCAAGAGAGAGAACATATCTTTTTAAATTAGTAATATTTTTACTGCAAATTTTTTTTAAAAAATAGGACAGATAAAGAAAATCGTCAACAAATATATTTTATTGGAAAAGTAAGCGGTAGTGACAAGAAAACAAATGCAATGCCACAGGTTTATCGTCAAGTGTATGCCAAGCCATCACTCTTTGAAAATTATTTCTTTGTTGAAATGTTAAGCTTTTTTCCTCCATTCTTGATCTGCATCTCGGGACATGTCATGTGTCAACATTTAGTTCAGCCGTGTCTAATAATGTTTAATTAAAGAGTAAGTCCGATCTATAAATGCATCGGCAGGGATTCCTGTGGCTTTATGTCATCTTCAAAAGTTTTTTTTCCAGCCGTGTCTTGAATTTTAAACAGTAAGTCCGATATTCAACGATCGGCATTTACACTTCTGATATTTGTCCCCCTCAAGAGTTTTTAAAAGTCTTATCTAAAACCGCCAACAGTGACTATATGTATGGCACTATGCCATCTCGAAAAGTAATTCTTAGTCTTGTTTTGCATTAGAAAAAAAGTAAGTCCGATCTTCAACGATTGGCAGGGATACATTATGTCAGTATGTAGTTATACTCTTAACTTGTCTTTGATTTAAAGTGAGACCAGTCTGCAACGATTGGCAGAACGTGTATGATATTATATTGCCTTCGGTAGTCATGCATGCATGTATTTGTAAATAGCTTTATGGATTTCTGTAGCTTTTTTACATTCTCTCTTAATACACTTTTGCTTTCATCTTTCCTTTCCTCGTAACTATTTTGTTGGATGGGATTTCAATAAAATTAAGCCTTTTCTTACCATCTGTGGAGATACGGTGTGACCCAGCTAGGCTGGGTCGAGTTTTCTTTCTCCCTTTAGCTCATTCAGCCAAGAATAAACATCTACAAGCATCCACTGACTGGATGAGGAGAGGCTGCTTTGTCGGGATGGAAACGATTACCTCCGAGGTACCAGAAGCAGGAAGGAGGACCGACAGATGAACTGAAGACTCTGCTTACAGGGCTGCCCAGTTCTGATTTTAAAGGTTGGTTTCCCAACGACGTATAAAAAAGAGAATAGGATAGTGATGTCAATGTCAAAATACTAAACTGTAAATCATCTACTGGTGTTTTGCTGCTTAATAATTACCTTGCAAGACATTGGAGTTCAGATGTTTAAAAAATACTTTAAATTTTATTTTAATTTTAATTTTAACAGATGAAACTTATGAACCGGAAGAAGGGAAGAAGAACTACACAAGAACTGACGACACTACTTGCTAGGATTCCAATTCTGATTTCGAAGGTAAGCTTTTAAAAAGGTTCTCCTCACAAAATGCAGTCATCAAGTCTATTTCTGTAGTTTTCTGCCCACTTTGTTTTGGAGACAAGCCTACCTGGATGAAATGGCAAGATGAAGAAGCTTCTGGTTGAATGTAAAACTAAGGAGTCCGAGGCAGAGAGGATACCTGCTTGCCGGGCTATAACATCTCTGATTTTTGAGGTTTCACTTGTCTTATTAAGTTTCCCCCGTGCAGAATGAATTGATTTTCTCGTCAAAACTGATGCTGAATTGTCTTATTTTCTCTTCATGTTTAATCTTTTAATAGAAAGCGGAGCCTGATATACATGGATGACAGTGGCTGTATGAGGATGACCTTGCCCTCCTGACACCACTTCAGCTGAAACTAAGGAGCCGGAAGCAGGGAGGAGGACCAACGGATGAACGGATGACCTGCTTGTAGGGCTTCCCATTTCTGATTTTTAAAGTAAGTTTCAAAAAGGAAAACAGATGAACAATGGTAAACCGTCATAAAAAGATTTAGTTTTCACTTGTCTGATTGTTCCCCCCTTACAGAATGAATTACATATCTCATTAATCCAGATTCTTAAATCTGTTCTCTTTGTTTTTGATCTGTTAATAGAAAATGGAACCTAGTATACATGGATGAGAGTGGCTGGATGCAGAAGCTTCTGGTTGAGGATGACCTTGTTCTTCCCATCCCACTTCAGCTGAAAGTAAGGAGCCGAAAGCAGGGAGGAGGACCAACGGATGAACGGATGACCTGCTTGTAGGGCTTCCCATTTCTGATTTTTGAAGTGAGTTTCAAAAAGGAAAACAAATAAAAAATGATAAATTGTCATAAAAAGATTAGTTTTCACTTGTCTGATTGTCCCCCCCCCCTAACAGAATGAATTACATATCTCATTAATCCAGATTCTTAAATCTTTTCTCTTTGTTTTTGATCTGTTAATAGAAAATGGAGCCTGTTATGCATGGACAACAGTGGCTGGATGAAGAAGCTTCTGGTTGAGGATATGACCTTGCCCTCCTGACACCACTTCAGCTGGAACTAAGTAGCCGGAAGTAGGGAGGAGGACCAACAGATGAGTGTAGACTCTACTTATTTATACTAGCCGATTGAGAATTTGTGAGGTGGATTTACTAAAAGTAATGATTTAGCACATTGATGTAAAAAGGAGGACAATGCCTGGAGCATTGCCTTAACAGCTACAGATTTTCAAAAGGACTCTTCTCATGGAAAAGGAAACACAACTTAGGCCTACGCAAGAAAATATCAAAATAAATGAATGTATCTTTTACTTTGTTGGACAGCCAAACAGGAATTGTTACTAATGTGACCTAGTTTGCCTAGGCCGAGAAGTTTTTTTTTATTTTACAGGATGGAGATTGTCATAGGGTACATCTCAAGCCTTTAATTGAGGAGAGTGAAAGATGTCAGACAACCGGAAGCAGGGAATGACTGATGAGCCTACTTGCTTAACATGACATCTGTGATACATGAGGCAAGTGTAAACCCCCCCCCCAAAAAAAATTGAATGTTGAATTTTGAATCTTGAAAAGTTCAACAGTATGACAAACCTGTTAAAATTGTCAATTTTAATACTGTGCTTTTGGTCTTTTTACTTTTTACAGATTCACCAAGATGCCAACCGTCAAACAGCAGCCTATACGGAGATGGCTTGCCAGCTAACGCTAACACCCCCCCCCCCAAATCAGAACAAAAAATCAATTAAAATTTACTGCAACAAATGAAATTGGAACTTTATCTCTGACTTTGGACTAAGCAAAATGTTAAGAGGCTATATGGGACACCCCCACCTTGCCTAATTGATGAGCCTGCCTCATGCACTTAAAAAAACGGTGGTCACTTTAAATAAAATTCAAACCTTTTCAGTAAAACAACATCAAGACATGGAAATTACACTGTGCTTATGTTTTTGTTTGTTTGTTCGCATGAATTCACTGTTCCCTTTTGGCATGTGTTGTTCCTGCACATTTTATCATGTCGCACCTTTTTGTTTTTAAGAAGCAAAAAGATAACCACAGTGTATGGCCATAGTCTGACAATTATTACATTAAAAAACTCAAAACATGTTAAGCTAAATTGAAAACTAATCTTTGAAAATAACTAAAATGAAATCAACAGCATTTCATTGCATAATGTATTTTGAGGGGGGGGGGTTTCATCCCATAGCCTTCGCCTCCCTTTCGCACCTAATTCTTTGATGTCACCAAAAACATTGACATAAAAAAATCTGGAAAAAAGCAGAACTTTGTTGGTCAAGTTGGTGGTATTGATATTTTTTCAGGGAAGTGGCTTTTTAATCGGAAAGCCTCCCTTTCAACAATGAAAAACACTGACTTATTAAAATATTTAAATAATTGTTTGCAGTGAGGTTCATTCTATCATTTTCCTTAACTTACTATTGACCATCCTAAATCAAATGAGGATGACAATGGATACCTCTGATAAGGAAGAAGCCACTGGTTGAGGATGACCTTGCACTCCCCGTCCCAGGAGCCAGAAGCAGGGAGGAGGACCAACAGATGAACTGATGATTCTGCAGTGAGCTAGCCATTTCTGATTCTCAAGGTTAGTTTCCTCTATAAGAAGAGAAAAGAAAAGAAGATGATGCCACAAAATGAAAAGGGTAGTTTATCTCCTTTTCAGCTTAATTGCCTTATATGATAATGACACGAGTGCAGATTATTTTGAAATTAAACTAAACTTTGTTTTTCTATTTTTTTCTATCATGTTTAGAAGCGTGGATGAGTCTTGGATTGATGGAGACTTGGAGATGCCGAATTTGGAGACACACCAAACTACCATCACAGATGTACCTTTAGGAATCGGAAGCAGTGAGGAGGACCGACACATGAACTGAAGACCCAGCTTACTGAGCTAGCCATTTCTGATTTTCAAGGTTAGTTCCTCCAAAGAAAAGGAAGATGGTGTTATAAAGTAAAAAGAACCATCGGTAACTCATCCGTCGGTATTTTGCTGCTGTATTGCCTTGCAAGATAAAATGTCTCGAGTTACCTGAGTATTACATTAAACTGTTTTGGCCTTTTGTTCTCCAAATAATTTATTCTATTTAGAAACCTGGCTGAGTATTGATGAAGACCTGGATGGAGAGTCTGTTTGTTGACTTGACGCCTGAAACCATCATCACATATGACTGAGGAACCGGAAGCAGGGAGGAAGAACGACAGAAGAACGGAAGACCCTGCTTACTGGGCTCTCCATTTCCGATTGTTAAAGTGAGTTGAAATAAGAGCTACAAATAGATAATAGAATAATGTCATATCAAGACTAGTTTTCACTCTTCTGGTCAGGTTCTCTCTTGCAGAATGAAGTGCGTCTCTTGCCAATCCTGATTCTGAACTGTTTTCTTCTATCTTTGTTTTTGACATTTTAATAGAAAATGGAGCCTGTCATACCTGGATGAGAGTGGTCAGATGAAGGGGCTTCTGTGTTTACGGCTGACTTTGCCCTCCTCACCCCACTTCTGCTGACACGAAGGAGGAGGAAGCAGGGAGGAGAACCTTTAGAGGACTGAACATTAGCCACACTACTTGGGATATTATCCAAAAGTTTATCATAGGTTTATAGTTAAAAAAAAACTACTTATGTGACTTATTATTCGACGAGGAGGACAAGGAAGAACTGAGATGTCACAGCGTCGCAACTCAGTGATGACGAACTGCAACATTAGCCACACTACTTGGAATATTATCAAAAAGTTTATCATAAGTTTATAGTTAAAAAAAGACTACTTACGTGACTTATTATTCGACGAGGAAGACAAGGAAGAACTGAGATGCCACAGCGTCACAATTCAGTGATGACGAACTGCAATGGACATCAGTCACGCTACTTGGAATTAATCTAAAAGCCTTATAATTTGGTTGATCATAAGTCTTAAGTTAAAAAAAAGAGACTGCTCATGTGATTTATTATTCGATGAAGAAGACACAGAAGAACTGGGATGTCACAGCGTCTGGGGCGCTGTCCTTATACACATTTAAAAAAATATATATAAAACCTTCCAAAGAAAACAAGATTCAAAAACTCTTGAGTCATCAAAAGGGACATTGGCTGATACTTGTTTGTATGAACATTAAGAAAGAAACAGATACCATCCTGCCCGATAATCAACATAAAAATCATTAGAGAGTCAAACTATAATTTGTGACCTGAAGAAAAAGAGGTTGCTCTTTGAAAAGGTGATGATTAGGAAGTTAGAAAGAAAAAAGTCAATCATCACTTTATAGCCCAGAGTAATGACATTGTTTCTGCATTGCTCCCTGTGTATGATGTGATTTTCCCTGTGTACGGTGTGATTATTTCTTGTGTTCAGTGTGATTATTCCTTGTGTGCCGTGTGATTATTATTGTGTACGGTGTGATTATTTTTGTGAACAGTTTGATTATTCCCTGTGTATAGTGTGTTTTCTTCTAGTGATTTTTGATATACTCCAACGAAAATAGCGCAAAATCAAAACTGTAGAGAAAGAAATAATACTTGAAATCAGTGTTATTTATTTTCTCAAAGTAACAATACGATACGATACGATACGATTGGGTACGAAACGATATGAAACGATACAATAGGATACGATAACGTTGGTGAGACAAAAAATATTTTGAAAAGTGTTATTTTTCTCACCCACAAAAAAGACGGCCCCAAAAAAAATGATTTACGGTACGATACGATTATACGAGAGCGGTGAACTTCGAAATTTTGTTGTCGAAAAACTCAGCCGTGAAAGTTAAAGAAATTAAACTGGAAATCATGCAAACAAAAGAAAGAAATGCGAGGAAAAATTAAATTCCGGTATATTAAAACAAAGCGGCGGTGAGACGAAATGCATTAAAAAAAAAGTAAAGAAAGAAATGATACTTGAAAATCATTGTTATTTTTTTTTCTCGAGGAGCTATATGACACGCCATGCCACAATACGACACGGTAGCGGTGGTGAGAAAAAATAATGTTTGGAAAAAGTGTTATTTTTCTCACCCATGAAAAATGTAGAGAAAGAAATATTACTTGAAAATCAGTGTTATTTATTTTCAAAGGTACGATACGATCCGGCATGATCCGACACGATACGATAGCGGTGGTGTGAAAAAATAATATTAGGAAAAAGTGTAATCTTCTCACCCATAAAAAATGTAGAGAAAGAAATAATACTTGAAAATCAGTGTTATTTATTTCTCAAAGGTACAATACGCGAGGGTACGATACGACACGATACGATACGACACGATACGTTACGACACAATGCGATACGGCACGATACGATACGACACGACACGATACCGGTCGTGAGAAAAATGATATTTGAAAAAAGTGATACTCACCCAAAAAAAAATGTAGGGAAAGAAATAATTCTTGAAAATCGGTGTTATTTATTTCTCGAAGTGAGAGATGACACGCCACGCCACGATACGACACGGTACGATACGACACGGTGCGATACGACACGATACGTGTTATAAAAAAGTGTTATTATTCTCACCCACAAAAAAGTACAAAATGAAACAAAATGCATTTAGAAACGACTTTTAATGATTTACGATATGACACGAATTGATACGAAACAAGAAAATTCCGAATTTTTCGAGTTATTATTATTATTTCTTTCCTCAGCGAACTCGGCAAAAAAAAATTCGGCCGGAAAAAAATCATGCAACCAACAAAATAAAATAAATGGGACGAAAATTGAAATGATGGTAGAATAAAAAAAAAGCTGCGGAGCACGAGACAAATAACATTTGTTAAAACAGTGTTATTTTTCCCACATGTAAAACAATACAAAATGATACGAAACAAGTGAATCGCGATACCCTCTCGCAAAAGTAATGGCCACGAAAATAACTGATTCCAGCTTGCAACTCAAGAGAAAAAAAAACAGAAATTTTTAAATCAGTAAGATTTTTACTGCAAAAAAGTGAAACGAAATAAATAAGGACAGACTAAAGAAATCGGCTACGAATTTATTTTATTGGGAAAAAAGCGGTAGTGACAAGAAAAACTAGTCATGCCGCATGCTTATTGTCAAGTGTATTGCCAAGCCATCTCTCCTCGCGAATTGTTTCTTCGTCGAAATGTTCAGATTTCTTCCTCCATTCTTGATCTGCATCTTATGACATGTCACGTGTCACCTTCAAAAGATTTAGTTCAGCTGTGTCTTGTAATTTTTAATTCAATAGTAAGTCCGATCTATAAATGCATCGGCAGGGATTCCTGTGACTTTATGTCACCTTCTTAAGTTTTTTTTCCAACCGTGTCTTGATTTTTTCCAGTAAGTCCGATGTTCAACGATCGGCAGTAACACTTCTGATATTTGACTCCTTCAGAATGTTTAATTTTGTTGATAAGTATTGTGGCACTGTGCCGCCTCCAAAAGTAAACAATAGCCCCATTTTGAATGAGAAAAACATTGTAAGTCCGATCTTCAACGATCGGCAGGGAAACACTTGTGGCATTATGTCGCCTTAATTGTCTTCGATTGAGAGTAAGTCCAGTCTACAATGATTGGCAAAACGCGTTAGACATTATTGTCTTCAGTATTCATACATGTATGTTCATGTATTGATAGCATTAATGGATTAGTCAAAGTGAGCCTCTTTGTTTCTTTCTTCCCCCCCCCCCCTCATAATAACTATGACTATTTTTTTGGCCGGGTTTAAAATAAGTACTGGGAGTCTTTTCTAACCATCTGTGGAGATACGGTGTGACCTAGCTAGGCTGGGTCGAGTTTTCTTTCTCCCTGTAGCTCATTCAGCCAAGAGAATATGAACATCTACAAGCCTAACACTGACTGGATGAGGAGAGGCTGCTTTGTCAGGATGGAAACGAATCCCCCCGAGGAGCCGGAAGCAGGGAGGAAGACCGACGGACGAACGGATGACTCTGCTTGCAGGGCTACCCATTTCTGATTCCTAAGGTAAGTTTAAAAAGAAGTTCCTCTCACATAATGATTGCATCTGTCATCAATTCTTTTTCTTAAGTCTCCTTTCCCCTTTCTTTTTGATTTTCTTAATAGAGGAAGGAAACTAGAATACCTGGATGAAAATGGACAGATGAAGAAGCTTCTGGTTGAGGATGACCTTCCCTCCCCATTCCACTTTAGCTGGAACTAAGGAGCCGGAAGCAGGGAGGAGGACCAACAGATGAACGGATGACCTGCTTGTCGGGCTTCCCATTACTTATTTTAAAAGTAAGTTTCAAGCAGGAAAACAGATGAATGGTAATCTGCCATAAAAAGACTATTTTTCACTAGTCTGGTGAAGTTACCGCTCACAGGATGAATTACATATCCTGTCAATCCTGATTCTGAAATGTTTTCTTTTCTCTTTGGTTTTGATATTTTAATAGAAAACGGAGTCTGGGTGACAATGGCTGGATGAAGAAGCTTCAGGTTGAGGATGACCTTGCCCTTCCCACCCCACTTAAGCCAGAACAAAGGAGCCGGAAGCAGGAAGGAGGACCAACAGATGAACGGATGACCTGCTTGTCGGGCTTCCCATTTCTGAGTTTGAAGTAAGTTTAGAAAAGGAAAGCAAATGAACAATCATATGGTAACTGTCATAAAAAGACTAATTTTTACTCGTCTGGTCAAGCTCCCCCTCGGAATGAATTACATATCTCGTCAACCCTGATCCTGAAATGTTTTCTTTTCCCTGTTTTTGATCTTTAAATAGATAATGAAGCCTGGATGATAGTGGCTAGGTGAAGAAGATTCTGGTTGAGGATGACCTTGCCCTCCCCATCCCACTTCAGCTGGATCTAAGGAGCCGGAAGAAGGAAGGAGGACCAACAGATGAGCGTCGACTCTGCTTATTGAACTTGCCGTTTGAGAATTTGTGAGGTAGATTTACTAAACCAAAATTAGAGGTCACACATTGATGTAAAAAGGAGGACAATGCCTGGAGCATTGCCTTCACAGCTACAATCCTGAAACAAAGTGCAAGAGTTTTTAAAGGACATGGATAAGGAAGCACAACTTACACAAGAAAATATAAAAATAAATGAAAGTCTCTTTTACTTTGTTCCTAGCCAAATAGGAATTGTTACTTATGTGACCTAGTTTGCCTAGGCCGAGAAGTTTTTTTTATTTTACAGGATGGAGATTGTCATAGGAAACATCTGAAGCCATTACTTCAGGAGAATGAAAGATGTCTGGCAACCGGAAGCAGGAAATTACTGATGAGCCTACTTGCTCAACATGACATCTGTGATACATGAGGTAAGTGTACCCCCCACCCCCACCCCACCCCAACAATAATTGAATGTTGAATTTTGAATCTGGAAAAGTTTGACAGTGTGACAAGCCTGCTTAAATTGTCAATTTAATGCTGTGCCTTTTGGTTTTTATACTTATTTGCAGATTCGCCAAGATGTTAGCCATCAACGACATAGGAAGATGGCTTGCCGGCTACCGCTGCCAAGCCCACCACTTACCAGAACAAGAAATTAATTAAAACCACCAACCCCCACCCCTTACCAGAACAAGAAATTGATAAAAATTCACTGCAACAAATGAAATTAGAATATAATCCCTGACTTTGGACTAAGTACATTTTTTAAGGCTATGGGACACCCCATCCTGCCTAGTTGAATCAGCCTGCCTCATGCACTAACAAAACGGTGCTCAAACCTTTGAGAATTCTTTTCAGACAAAAATCATCAAGACATGGAAATTACACTGTGCTTATGTTGTTGCTTTTGTTTGTTCGCATGAATTCACCGTTCCCTTTTGGCATGTGTTGTTCCTGCACATTTTATCATATCGCACCTTTTTGTTTTTAAGAAGCAAAAAGATAACCACAGTGTATGGCCATAGTCTGACAATTATTACATTCAAAAACTCTAACATATTAATCTAAATTTAAATAATTCAAAATAGTTTAAAATGACATCAACATCACTTCAATGCGTCATTATTTTGATGGGGGGGGGGTCATCCCGTAGCCTTTGTCTCCCTTTCGCACCTTATTCTTTGATGTCACCAAAAAAAATCTGACAAAAATATTAAAAGAAATGGCCCCCTCCTCATTCTTGAAACATTTTTTTTAGGGGATTGGCTTTTTAGTTGGAAAGCCTCCCTTTTAAAAATGAAAAACACTTATTTGTTAAAGCATTTAAATAATTGTCTGCAGTAAGGTTCCTACTATCGTTTTCCTTAACTTACTATTGTCTTTCGTAAATCAAATGACGATGTCAACGAATACATCTGAGGAAGAAGCCACTGGTTGAGGACGACATTGCACTCCCCGTCCCAGGAAACCGAAAGCAGGGAGGAGGACCAACAGATGAACTGATGATTCTGCAGTGAGCTAGCCATTTCTGATTTTCAAGGTTAGTTTCCTCCAAAAGAAAATAACAGAAAAAGAAGATAATGCCACAAATGAAACGGCTTGTTTGTATCTCCTGTGCAGCTTAATTACCTTGCAAGATAATGACACGAATGCAGATTATCTTGAATTTAAACTTAACATTGTTTCCACATTTGTTTTAATCATGTTTAGAAGCGAGGATGAGTCTTGGATTGATGAAGACTTGGAGATGTTGTTTGTTGATTTGACACACCCCAACCATCACAGACGTAGGACCCAGAAGCAGGGAGGAGTGAGGACCGACAGATGAACTGAAGACCCTACTTACTGAGCTAGCCATATCTGATTTTCAAGGTTAGTTTCCTCTGAAAGGAAATAAAAGAGGAAGACAGTGCCATAAACTGAAGGAACCATCAGTAACTTATCTGGTAGTGTTTTGCTGCATAATTGCCTCGCAAGATAACGTCCAGAGGGCAGAGTTCTTTTGTGTGTATTATATTAAACTGTTTTGGCCTTTTGTTCTCATATGATGAAGACCTGGAAAGTCTGTCTGTTAACTTGACACCTGAAACCATCATCACATATGACCGAGGAACCGGAAGCAGGGAGGAAGAACGACAGAAGAACGGAAGACCCTGCTTACTGGGCTCTCCATTTCTAATATTTTAGGTAAGTTTGAAAAGAGCAACAAATGGATAATAGAATAACTAGAAGAGTAAGAAATAGTCTACATGTGACATTATTAATGTCACATTTAGACTTTTTTTTACTCTTCTGGTTAAGTTCCCTCCCGCAGAATGGTGTATCTCTTGTCAACAATGATTCTGAATTGTTTGCATCTCTCTTTGTTTTTGATATTGTAATAGAAAATGGAGCCAGTCATACCTGCATGAAAGTGGCTAGATGAAGACGCTTCTGGTTGAGGCTGACTTTGCCCTCCTCACCCCACTTCTGCTGACGCTAAGGAGGAGGAAGCAGGAAAGAGAACCAACAGAGGACTATGGACTCTGCTTGCTGAGCTTGCTAGGAATCCACTACAAACTTAGAAACTTTGACAGTGTCTGACACACTTCTTTATGGAGTGAAACCCCCATTGAAGAATTGAGCAAGAAACTTCATTATAATTGAAAGAAATTTTGAACAGTCAATGACATTCCTAGAGATGAGATGAACATAAATGGCAACATCTGGAACGAACGAAGTCGGAAGGCTGAAAAGGCTTTATGCCTTATATATCTTATTGTTGAATCGTCAATGACATTCCAAGAAAATATCATTCAGTAAAGACGAACTGCAACGAACAAAAGTCACACTACTTGGAATATTATCCCGAAGCCTTAAATTAGGTTTATCATAAGTCTACGGTAAAAATTGCTGATAAAATTTAAAATTCCAGGAGGAAGACGAGGAAGAACTGAGATGTAACAGTACCTGGTGCGCTGTCATTGGACAATTGGTATTTGATTTCATAAATTTTTCTTAAGCAAACACGATTTACAAGAAAAAAAACTTGAGCAATAACAATATGGACAATGTTGGCCATGACCATTGAGAAAGAAACAGAATCCATCCTGTCCAAGAACCCCCCCCCCCTGCAAATAATAAAGAAATAATTGTACAGTCGGTTTTATTAGAACTGTCTGTTAACCAAAGAAAGTGAATTTCCTCTTTGAAAAAAAGTGATGATTGAAAGTAAGAAGAATAAAAAAATGTTCAGTCATCACTTTTGTCATTATTTTAGCCACGATTTGCATGCCCTCTGCATGTATGGTGTGATTATTCCATGTGTACGGTGTGATTATTTCAGGTGTACCATGTGATTATTACATGTGTACGGTGTGATTATTTCATGTGTACGGTGTGATTATTTCATGTGTACGGTGTGATTATTTCATGGGTACGGTGTGATTATTTCCGGTGTTATGTGTTTCTTCCAGTGACTTTTGAAAAACCTAGTCCTACTTTTCACAGATCTCTGACAAAAACAGAATAAAATCAAAGTTGTAGAGAAAGAAATAAAACTTGAAATCAGTGTTACTTATTTCTCAAAGGTACGATATGATAGCGGTATTGAGAGAAATTGTAATTTAAAAAGTGATCTTTTTCTCACTCGGAAAACGAAAGAAATGAAATGATATACCGGTACAATGCGATGCGAAATGACACATCCAGGGAATTTGGATTCTTCCTTGTAAAATTCGGCCACGAAAATGAGTTAATGACGCGTTTGAAAAAAAAATATTACGCAACGAAAAAAATTATTAAGGTTAACACAAAGCGGCGGTGAAATAAAAGTATTTGAAAAAATGGTATTCTTTTCCCATCCCCCAAAAAAGAAAAAAAGAAGTGATACTGGAAAATCGGAGTTATTTATTTCTTAAAGGTGCGATACGACATTACACGATACTACAAAATACGATACGATACAACACGATGCGATACACCACGATACGTTACGATACGTTACGATACGATGCGATACGATTAGCGGTGGTGAGAAAAATAACAATTAACAAAATGATACTAAAGGAAACAAGATAAAAACAAAATGATTTACGACATGATACGAAATAGGTTAATTTCCGGTCTTTTTTTTTCATTGAAAACTCGGGCCATAGTGTACTTGCCACAGTGTATTTGCCACCATCTCTCCTCGCGAATTGTTACTTCAAAATGTTCAGCTTTCCTCCACTCTTGATCTGCATCTCAGGAAATGTCATGTGTCATTTTCAGAAGATTTAACTCGGCTGTGTATTATAATTAACCAGTAAGTCCGATCTGTAAATGTATCGGCAGTGATACCTGTGGCTTATATGTCAACTTTCAAAAATAATTCCCAGGCATGTCTTGTATTTTAAACAGTAAGACCGATTTTCAATGATTGGCAGTAACAACTTTGATATTTTGTCTCCTTCAGAACCGGCGGTGACACACCACTATGCCGTCTTCAAAAGTGATTTTTAGTCCCCTTTTTTATTAGAAAAGAAATGTAAGTCCGATCTTCAATGATCGGCAGGGATGCACTTTGGCATTAAGTCGCCTAATTGTCGCCTTAACTGTCTTCAATTTAGAGTAAGTCCAGTCAGCAGGGATTGGCAGAACTCGTTCGACATTATTGCCTTCAGTAGTCATACATATATGCACTTGTATTTGTACCTTTTTTGATTTATCAAAGTAAACATGAACAATATGCAGCTTTTTTTAAAAACAATTTTGCTTCTTTTTTTCTCATAATAAATATTTTGTTGGCCCGGATTGTCATCAAATAAGCTCTTTTCTAACCATCTGTAGAGATACATTGTGACCTAGCTAGGCTGGGTCGAGTTTTCTTTCTCCCTGTAGCTCATGCAGCAAAGAATGAACATCTACAAGCCTAAGACTGACTGGATGAGGAGATGCTGCTTTGTCAGGATGGAAACAAATCCCTCCAAGGAACCGGAAGCAGGGAGTAGGACCAAAGGATGAACTGATGACGCTGCTTTCAGGGCTACCCATTTCTGAATTTCAAGGTTGGTTTCCTCTAGAAGCAAAAAGGACAATGATGTTAATGTTAAAAGACTAAGTGTAAAACTTCTGGTGGTATTTTGCTACTTAATTGCCTTGCCAGAGGTTGGTGTTCAGATTTTGAAATGTTTTCGGTAAACTTTCTTTCGACAGATGAACTTAGGAACCGGAAGCAGGGAGGACGACCGACAGAAGAACTGACGACTCTGCTTGCTGGGCTTCCCTTTCTTGATTCCTAAGGTAATTTTTAAAAGGTTCCTCTCACAAAACTACTGCCTGTCAAGTCTTTTTATGTATTTTCTTACCATTTTGCTTTGAGACAAGCATACCTGGATGAAATGGTAAGATGAAGCTTCTGGTTGGGGATGACCGGACGCAGGGAGGAGACCTTCTTGCCGGGCATTACATCTCTGATTTTTGAAGTAAGTTTCTAAATGGAAAACAAATGAACAAAGACAAACCGCTAGTTTTCACTCATCTGGTTAAGTTCGACCTCGCAGAATAAATTGATTTTTTTGTCAATACTGATACTGAAATTTCTTATTTTTTCTTCATTTTTAATATTTGAATAGAAAATGGAGCCTGTTTTACATGGATGAGAGTGGCTAGATGAAGAGATTTATGGTTGAGGATGACCTGGCCCTCCTGATGCCAATTCAGCTGGAACTAAGGAGCCGGAAGCAGGGAGGAGGACCAACAGATGAACGGATGACCTGCTTGTCGGGCTTCCCATTTCTGAATTTTTAAGTAAGTTTCAAAAAGGAAAACAAATGAACAATGGTAAATCGTCACAAAAAGACTTTTTTCACTTGTCTGGTTAAATTCCTCATCACAGAATGAATTACATATCTCATCAATCTCAATTCTAAAATGTCTTCTTTTCTCTTTGTTTTTGATCTGGTTATAGAAAATGGAGCCTGGTATACATGGATGAGAGTGGCTGGATGAAGAATCATCTGGTTGAGGATGACCTTGCCCTCCCCACCCCACTTCAGCTGGAACTAAGGAGCCGGAAGCAGGGAGGAGGACCAACAGATGAACGGATGACCTGCTTGTCGGGCTTCCCATTTTATATTTTTAAAGTAAGTTTCAAAAAGGAAAACAAATGAACAATGGTAAACTGTCATAAAAAGACTATTTTTCACTTGTCTGGTTAAATTCCCCCTCGCAGGATGAATTACATATCTCATCAATCCTGATTCTGAAATGTTTTCTTTTCTCTTCATTTTTGATCTGTTAATAGAAAATGGAGCCTGTTATACATGGATGACAGTGGCTAGATGAAGAAGTTTATGGTTGAGGATGACCGTGCCCTTCCCATCCCACTTCAGCTTGAACTAAGGAGCAGGAAGCAGGGAGGAGGACCAACAGATGAGTGTTGTCTCTGTTTATTAAACCTGCAGTTTGAGGTTTTGTGAGGTGGATTTACTAAAAAATAATGATTTAACACATTGATGTAAAAAGGAGGGCAATGCCTGGAGCATTGCCTTAACAGCTAAAATCCTGAAACAAAGTACACGACTTTTTAAAAGACTCTTCTCATGGATAAGGAAACACAACTTACACAAGAAAATATAACAATAAATGAAACTCTCTTTCACTTTGTTGCCAACCAAGCAGGAATTCTTACTAATGTGACCTAGTTTGCCCAGGCCGAGAAGTGTTTTTTATTTTATTTTACAGGATGGAGATTGTCATAGGAAACATCTCAAGCCATTACTTCAGGAGAATGAAAGATGTCTGTGAACCGGAAGCAGGGACTGACAGATGACTGACGAGCCTGCTTGCTGATTGTGTCATTTCTGATACATGAGGTAAGTTTATCAGCAAATTGAATAAATAGAAAGAACCCCCAAACAAAATTAAAACAATGACAACAACACTACTAACAAAAATAAAGCAACATAATTCTGATCATGTACCATGTAGATGCTTATAGACTAATCTGATGAATCCTAACATTTTCCTCTGGTACTTGTTTAACTCTTTCAGAAGATGATGACCACCAAGCCCAGATGAGACTGGCTAGATGAGCAAGAGGATGTTCCATCCTGACGAGGATACCCCTACCCATAGTGATGAAACAGAAGATCTGGAGGAAGATAACCATGCAGGCGATCCGCTCTGTTTGCTCAGCTTGCAGTTTCTGATTTTTGAGGTTAATTCTCCCTGAGAGGTGAGAAAGATGGCTAGATTGAGAAAAAAAATAAAAAATCTTTAAGGCCCCCCAAAAAAGTCTCCGGTTTCTGGTATGCGCGCGCGTTGGCAAAATGAAAAAGTTTTTTTTTTCAATAAAAGATGATGTCTCAAAACCGCCAAACTCACTGGTTTGACTGGAATACTGCTGCTGCATGCACAATTTTAACGTGTTTTTAGATTGGGTTATGGTCAAGAATAAGCTTTATGTGGCCTCTCCGGACTCCCATATATTTGCACTAGGTTTAGTTGGGCACCATTTGCAGTCATCAGCCGACATTTGAAGCAAAAAAAAACAGGTAAAAAAAATAATAAAAGCCGCGTCGCCGCACCACTTTTTGGGCAAGCTCCATACCAGAAACCGGAGACTTTTTTTTGGGGGGGGGGGGGCCTAATTGAGACTTTTTCTACTTATATAATTTTGGGTCCCAATTAAAAAAAGAGTTATATGTCTTTCATAAAAACACATCAACATGAATCTTGATCCCCTTCCATCATGCCCATCCCCAACCCTACCTTCAGCCTCCCTTCCTGCCTTGGACAGCGAGCCATGGCGGCTTCGCCATTCTAGTCTTGTGGATGTGAAGGATCCATAATTATTGTAATTGATTGCACTTTTGTTTCATATTTTCTGATGTATTCAGTTCTCTCTTTTAAATGTTTTAGAAGATGAAGACCATGCATTGATACAGTTGATGAGTGAGAGGCTGATGTAGCTGTATCAACGCCTGTCTCTGATGAACCTGAGGAACTGGAGACAGGGAGAACACCTATTTCTGAGGTAAACTGACCCATGAAAATTAACTAAACAGTAACCCGTGTTTGGTTCAGTCTCATCAATCAGCTACAGGGTGGAACAAAAAGAAGGAAACTCACTTTTGACAGGAATTGTAACCTACTTATACTTAACTTATTTGAACTTTTTGATAAAGTACTGAAGTATAGCTCTTCAACCATACATGGTGAAAAAATCTTAATTTTTGTTTTGTTTTGTTATTGTGATAGTTTGAATACGAGTCACCAAAAACACTGTTGTCCACATGTAAGTCAAGTGAAGTGTTTTTTTCTTTTTCAAATCAAGCTCCGGAGCTCAATCGAATGGATGGATTAAAGCCATCTTTGGCACATGAAATATTTTTAAACTACCACATCTCAGAGACAAAACATGCATTTGTAATCATTTTTTTCGTCACTTACGTTGAAGAAAAATGTTTTAACACCTTTAAATTGAATTTTTGAACTATGCTGAACAAGCAGGTAAAACTTGTTGTCAAAAGTGGG
>JASAOE010000200.1:0-25000 GCA_029964075.1 Patiria pectinifera
CGGCAGGTGGTTCACATATCGACAAATCGTTTAGTATTCAGTCATCGTTCAGTGTCCTCAGAAATTAAGTTTTTTAGAGAGGAGGTCGCTGGCAATAACAGACTTATTATCACTCCGCCGAGTAACGCGGCTACCCTCCTAAGGCCAATTACGCCGCACCTGTGGCGCGCTTTATTGAGTAAGATCCCCGTCCAAGTTGCAGCGGCGACAAAATGCAACACAGCCGAAATCCTCCTTGGACCAATTTGGGGCGATGCCGCAGGGGCAATACAGACCCTTCATCCGTGACCTGTGATTGGGACTACCCAATTACGGTCCACGAAAGGTCACCAGAGGCAGGTGTTTGCGATAAAAAAAAGGAGGGGCAAAATTTGATTTTGTCGATGGAGAAAACGATATTGCGAAGAGCATGATGGAGCTTCTCTAAAAAAAAGTCTCAGACTAGCCAGGGCGCGGCATGGGGATGGGGGATGCTGTGCTAACCCCGCACGTTGGTCGCTATGATACGAGAGAGAGGCATCAGCAGGGCATTGCTGACGATAAAGACGTGAATGACTTCCTGAAGATTGCCAGCACGACCAGAAAATTACCCGCAAAGGCCGGATTTACGACAGTATTAACAAAGCTTAGCAAGGGATATAATAGTGCTGCGTGTCTTTCTAATTCTTCCCGCAGCGTCTCAAGGCATATCATCTATGTGCTCCGTCTTCTCTCGCCTCACGAGCGGAATTGAAAGTTAAGCGGGACCCATTAGACCATAGAAAGTATATAGGCTTCACTTGGGTCGTGCTGTTTTCATCAAAGAGTATTGATCTCAGCTTCTTGCAGCTTTGATTGCGAAAAATGACAGACGGAGCATTGATGGAGACACCAAAATACATTTTTTTTTTCGCGAGCCGGTCCTAAAAGGGGGCAAGGAGATAAGCAAAAATAAAAGTAATGTAATAACACCATATTCATTCAGTTTACCTTTTCACAGATGGGGGAAAAACCTTGATTTTTAAAATATTTTTATAGAGGTACAAAACGGATTGTCTCAATACCATTTTAACTTCTGCAATTAAATCGTAATTATCTTAACTGCAATATCAAAATCAAGAGGTACTTATTATGAAGGGAATGAATGTGTGCTTGGCCGGTTTACAAAAGTATGTTTAAGGCCGGTTGGCCTTAAACATAGTGTTTAAATACCGGCCAAGCACATTATTCCCATTCACAAATACCTTTTGGTCAACAAATCAAAACTGTTCGGTCCAAAAGTCAAAACAAGTCAAAATTAAAAACATTTCCAACGATTTTTACTTCATGTTTTTCGAAACACCCCTCTAGCTATGCTATGATATTGCCCTCTCGCGAGATGTCGTAAACAATTCTGGAGATTATAATTATGGAGATTGACGTGCGCGTCGCGCGTACTGCCCGAGTGGCACAGAACGCAGCTGTGCCGTTGAACTATGAAATACTGACTCACTGGTTATATTGCGCATGCCTACGTGAGGATTTTGAACGTTCAACAAATAAAACGGTACTGGCGCCGGAGTTCACAAGAGTCCAAATTTCATGTGACACTGGAAAAGTATTTCAGGCCAGTCAGCCGGTCTTTATCAACCGTTTGAAACCGGCTACGTGACGGGCTCTCAACCAATAGGAATGGGGAAACTGTCTTTCTGAATTTTGAATGTAAAACATACTGCAAGTAGCAGGAAAAAAATGGAAATAACGTACCACAATGTAGTAGACAGCACTCGACTCCGCAGTTGATATTTCAAACTCTGAAACAATCCATGTTCGCCTGGAGGGCCCTTGGGCAAAACAGATAAAAAAAAATAAAGGGGCGCGAGAGAGTTGACGAAGACGAGTCAGGGACTT
Source organism: Patiria pectinifera (assembly GCA_029964075.1). Taxonomy (NCBI): domain Eukaryota; kingdom Metazoa; phylum Echinodermata; class Asteroidea; order Valvatida; family Asterinidae; genus Patiria; species Patiria pectinifera. The sequence continues at coordinate 1,870 of JASAOE010000200.1, forward strand.
TTAATCGGCCGTTTCTCGGGCCGGGAGACCAATCGCGATTAATAATGACCGTCTCCTTATGACCGACATACAGGCCAATCTATTGCCGAACGGGACCCCGATTCATCATCTGCAAATTTCCACTTGATCCAGACTCCTTGGGACAGTTCAATGGCTCTTTATCTTCGGAGATGACTACCGGGATTAAAACCACGGCGGACGGGGAGAAACGCTCATGAATAAGGCCATCATTCATTTCTCGGCCAAGAAATGTGACGGTGATCTCTTGAGAAAAAAAATGTAATAAATTGAGTTCAGTCACGTCGGGTGGAAATTGGAATCCCCGCATCTATAAGCGTTTCAAATACCTGTTTTTCAAATTGTGGCGTGCTGAATGAAAGCTGAGCGAGATGTAGCACGGACAAATTGCGAGTTTGAGTTCTGATTTTTAATTTGGGGACTAATTCTTTAAAAGATTGACAAAACCCCCGTAACTTTAGCCTGCGTATTGTGAAAGTCATTTAAATGTCACCACTTCAGACCCCCTCTCTCTGAACGTTCAAATATTCAATCATTTTCATGAAACCGGAGCAATGCGAGTTGAGTAATGTGAATTGAATTGATCGAATTCCACCACCAGGATGAGAGAAGACAGTCGTGCTTTAATGTGGTGTTAATCTAATCAGGAAGGAGCAATTTTAATGGCCAGCATGCATGCATCACTCCTCGTAATTTCTCGCGGAGCGAGGATGCTACGGCAAATGAATGAGAGGTTTATAAGGGTTGGTTGTGCAGAAGCACCGTGCATCGCAAGAGGAGCGCCCGGAGTGATGCATCACCTTGCCCCGCATCACCTGACGTTTTATATACGCTGACTCCGCGACGCTCGCGGACAAACAGTACATAAACGGGCCTGATCCCAAAATAAACATAAGGCTTGCAGCTACCATACATATTTCAAGCGGGACGTTCATGTATATAACACTGAAGACTTGAGAACAGGGAGGATGACAAAAATCCGATACTTCTGTGTCGTTTTACGAAAAATAATCCCGAGCGTTGCTATTTGACTTGTGGCAGGTTCTGAAATAATTTGAAAAGTTAATACGAGTATCTTATGTTTGCAACTAGTTAACAAACAAGACAGGATACGAATACTAAATTCAATTCGAAAGTACTCTGTTCTTGAACGAAACACGAAAATAACGGCAGAGGAAAATCAAATTTCCCGGATAGGAGTAAAACGTGAACGGTTATTATCTAGACCTTATTTTCAGCTTTCGATCCAGGAAGGCCTCAACCACAATATTTCAAAACGGATGACTGATTTTGGTATGACTTCGGCTAGATTTTGACATTTGCTGGTATGACTTTATATACTTACGTACGTGCCGAGTGAATTGGACTCATCGCGAGCAAGGTATCTCCTTGATTAACTTTACCACCACTGAAGAGAAAATATTGACATAATGGCAGAGCCCGTGGTTAAAGTTAATTAAAAGGGATAGATACAAACCTAACAGAGGTGTCATCCTGGGGGGGGGGGGGGGGGGGGTCAAGGGATAAGATTACCGGTCCATTGAAAGTCTTGGGCCGGATCGCGCCAAAAATAGAGCACGGTAAACACGCAGTATCTCTCAATCATCGAAACAGCCGGTTCTCTGTTTTGAATTTGGTTGAATGGGGAGAACACAGCCCTGATTGGATGTCTCGGCAGACCCAGGGGGTTTCACATTAAACTTTGAAACCTGATCTCCCCACCATTGAAGCCCGAAAGCTTACAAACTGATCTTTTAGGGCGGGTTTTATTGGAAGCCATCAAAAGGTAAAAAAGTCGGTGGTTTTGTTGCATTTTCTGAATAGCAGGCCAAAAAGCCAGAGTGCAGAGAACAACTTTAGAAGTTGTGATGACTTTGTCATTTGATACAAGATTCAGCATTCTGTCGGAAGAAACATGACCCAGACAGCGCATCGATAAAACACGATTGCAGCTAACAACTTGGCGCATGCGCAGAGGCATGCGTCAGCCAAACGCGCATGACGTGTCAGTGCCCATAACAAAAAGGCTACGGTATTCAAACACCACGAACTCAATACATTTTTGCAAAGGGAGAAAATGGAGTAGCAATTCAGAAAACCACGGTCCATTATGGTCGCCATTGACCACCCTTTCCCAATGAAACCTCTGTGTGCAGGTAACTTGATTTCAAAGTAAACCCCAACCATTTTGCGTTGGCAGAAATACGATGCCCGACTCGAAGCCACGAAGGGAAGAGAAACATAGTGTAGCATTTAGCAGCAGTTTCGACATTGTACAAAGAAAAAGTGCCTTCAAACCGATACAGCGTTTCCCTTTGGTGCCGTATTACCCAATAAACTTCAACGTCCATTTCGTCAATTTCAAAACAATCTTCTTTTCTGGGCATCCAGCTACTTCAGATCTTTGCTCTTATTTATACGAGTTTGGTTGTATATCTCTGACTCCACCAGGAAGTATCTTGCATGCGTAGTACTTGCTCAAGGAGGCTGACAGGTGAGACGCAGTCCCCTCACTGTCATCTCACGGAGGAAAGACAGAGGGAAAGAAAAGGAAGAGACGCGACAGAGGTCCCTAAGAGCCAGCTTGGAAGGCACTTGCACAACACTCAGCTTATAGCAATTGAAGACTTCACGCAAGAAAGGTTTTTTTAAGGGTGCACTCTGTATTAAAATTCCCATAGACACCAGTGCCAAAGCCATACTTCTAAATTCTTTTTAAAAGATAATCAAAACTCTCACAGGTATTTAGTCTGCACAGATAAATAGTGATCAACATGTCATCTTTCATTTTCTTTTCAATTTTTTGGTGGGTTGACCATTGGCTTTTCGAGAAATTCTCACCTAAAGAAGACGACCCCTATTTTTCCAAAGCGGAAAAGTAGCCATCTTTCGGGCCCAATTGCATCCAAAATGCCCAGAATTGGAAGCCCCAAGTCCGCGCCAGAGGTTCATTGCAATATCTCTTCAAGTTCCAATTCCATGGCTCTGAGAACTTCCCAATATAGAATATTTTGAGCGTATATAACTTTTATTCATGAGCTTGGCGGATGGACTTCTGGCCTATTCACAGGGATGTACCGAAACCCTTAATGGGCGGGCTCCGCGGTCCATGTTTACTCGGACTGTTGTTATCCTGACGGAAAGCTGTGCGCCAACAGGTTGCAAGAGGCACATCACCATGCCCGAGTGACAGTACGTGAGCGCATACATGGAGTACCGGATGATGCCTACGTCGTAGCAACATTAAAACTGCGTTTGAAATCACCATGGTGCTCTTAAAATGGTTTCTCGGGCACGATTTATATCGCTAATTGGTAATACCAACATGATCTAGTATGGTCGGGAGCCGCAATTACTGTTACGACATGAAGTACATCCGCGGGTAATACAGCAGTCACGACTGTTATATTTTGGTGTCTCCTTCATTCATCAATAAGATCCGAAAAACAAGTGCGAGTGCACAATAAGCTCTGGCGAAAAATGCGACGCTGATGGCACATATGGATCACTATACATTTGGTCAATTTTGGGCACATTTCCTCCTACTCTATACCGTCCAACCACTACACATGGCGTCCACCTTGTTCGAGGAAGATGTTGCACAGCGCAAATGCGAGTGCACAATAAGCTCTGGCCGTCTTGCATGAAAGTCCTGCATGAAATCGATCAAAATGATCCCTGCCAGAGCTGAAAAATGCGACGCCGAAAGATGCAACGCCGATGGCACATATGGAACACCATACTTTTTTTGTCAATTTTCCGGGGACTAACAGACCGACCGACCAACCGACCACCAAGTGACATGTAGTAGCTCCTACCAGAGCTTAAAAATCCACTTTCGAGGGGAATGTGTCTATCGACTATTTTGCTTTCTTGTACTCTTGAAAAACCCCTACACATTTTCCTTCCCATCGAGCCACTAACTTTTTTATTTGGTAAGTTAACCACGGCTCTTTGGTAGTTAACCGATTACAAGAGACTGTTTTATTATGCACCATTACCAAGAACGAAACTTGCGTTTACATTATAACGTAAGAAAACCCAATATACTATAGACCCTTATTATAAATTATATTGAAGTACCACAGGGTGACCCTAAAAAGTTGTGCAAGCAGATATCGTTAAATTTCTCAAAAGTACCTAACATGAGTATTTCATTTTGTTGGAGCATATTGTTTATACTCCAATCAGTGAAAATGTCATGAAAACCCATTCATGCAAACCGGAGCTGTAACAGATTACCAAAGGATATGTGTTTTTCAACCGTTCCAATGGGAATTACACATGGCATTGCAAATCGCTCAACCGGCACTCTGCAATGGGTCTTTTCATTACCTTGTAAATCACATTGGAACGTGTGAAAAACACATTGCCATTTATAGTCGGCTGAATCTCTGGTTTGCATGAATGGATTTTCATCAAATTTCGCTGTGATTATACGAGTTAGAGTACAAACAATTTACTCCATCAGCATGAATACTGATCTTGGAAACTTTTTTCAGAAATTTAAAGATGTGTGCTTTTTTGGGTCACCCGCATGTTTTTTTTTATGGTGACATTAACCTATATAATTATATTCGGTTTTTATGTGTGTAATCCGGTCAAGGATTTTACAGGTAATCCATTTTAATGACATGCCACAAGCGCCTTATTAACAGCTCAGGTATAAAGCCAACGTACTTCGGGGTACTCGATGGATTAGAATACCAGAGACGCTGCTACGCTGTGAGTGAATCCACTCACAACATCATCGTCAGCAGCAGTCCAGAATATCAGAAGATCAGACGATAAGAATTTGGCATCAAAACGATAACCCCATAACTCTAGACGTGTACTTCTTAACTTTTTTTTCACGATTTCATAAAAAATTCCAAATAATTTTTTTTTTAATATCTGGTGTTGGCCATTGATATTAATCGTCGTGTTGTGAAGGTGAATCAGAGGTGTAAGCTCTACAAACCACCGAGGTGAGGCCTTATAGCTCCTGGCCACAAGCGTGAGTGTCTGGGGGCTGTTTACGGGTCTTCCCCCCACGCAGAGTGTGCAGAGGTGTCGCGATGTGTCAAGACACGTACGCATTACTCACTCCAGTTACACACTGCAGCACAAACAGCCGCAGGCTGGCCTTGCCACCCGAGCCATACCCCGGCTTCGCTATATGGTTATTAATATTTCACGGTCTTAATCAGTATATATTCTCCATCAGGTTAAACAGTAAAAGTACAATAAACCCAACCAGACCAAGCCACGGGCCAAAATTCGCGCTACATGCTACGACCAAGTTTTTTTTTTATGCTAAAACGCATTGGACAAAGTACAGTTCGCCCGCGAATACAGTTCAGAAGTCACTTGTTATTTCTCGACCCCTGTTTATCACCGTTTCTCGACAATGAATTACCGGGAATCGATTTTTCATCCCTTGCCTCTGGAGGCATGCTGAGCCGTCTAAGCCCGATGGATCAACGGTTTATTTCTCCGGAGACCAAGCAGATCTGGTAGTTGAGGAGCAGTCATACTTTCATGCGCACTTAGAAGCGCACGGTAATTGTGCGGTCACGACTGCGATACGGACGTGTCTCCTTCACCAATTCATCTGTAGGACGCGGACGTCACAAGATGATGTCCTTTTCCAACGTCTTGAGAATGACCTTTCAGAAGTAATGTCTAATGACTGAGAAGGAAACAATTTACTGACGACGTTTCGTCACAAATTTTGCTGTTTATTTCGCTGTTGATGGGCAGGCAAAAGTACGACGGCCATTTCTTAAATTCACATTTTTCGAACGCCTACTCTTCGCACTCTTTACCTTCTACCTTTGGTATACAAATGCTTCTACGTTGATTAATGAAATGTGACAAAACTAATCTCAAAACCTTGCAGGTGACTTCCAATGATCTAATAGGCCACATTCTTTTAAAGTTGGTGTGTACGTGCTTTTTAGGTGTGACACCTTGAAAAATAAATTTTCAAATTGAATTGATTATTTTCTAGCATTACATTAGTTCCAATGAGATATCGTGCAAACAAAAATACTTTAGATTTATACTTAGATTTATAGCGATTTGTGATAAATACGTAACTATAACATTACTGCACATATTTTGCCTCCATTTTTACAAACTTTCCATAAACATTTTCCGAATATGTTAGAAACAAGTATTTTTTGAAAATTTAAATTTGGTAGTTAAATTTTATGGGAAACTATTAGGAGGCTTATTTTGGTAAATTTTCCGGGACAGACCGACTGACCACCGAGTGACATGTTGAAGCTCCTGCCAGAGCTTAAAAAGTACGTTACCAATCCTTATTTCAGGTACGCAGTGTGAGTTACCGACGTCACTCACTGATTCCAATAGTTCACATTTGCTAGTTACATTAATTTAATAGTAGGAAAACTCGTTATCAAGTCCAATCAGCCGTTCTCGGTACCTATTATCACGGTCCCGGTGACACGAGGCGTGCGGACGCGGATTAGGACGGGTTAATTGACGGAACGCGTGTGCCGCTCCGCAGATTTACCAAAATTAGATTCTCGATTTCCCCCTCCTTTTTGTCGAGTGTCGTGAATAGGAATAGCATAGGGTGTGAAATTAGAAGCGATGATATCGGTACAGCATCTATCTCGTCAATACGGTCAAGACGCGCAGCTAGCTGGAGCTCGTGACAACAGGCGCGTCCAGCGACAAACTTGCTCATTAATTAAGAAGGTTTTCAAGATTTCCTCATTCCGTCAGTTGTATTAAAGCGAGCCTGTCGGATTTGTTTTCAAGTGTACTTGTAGGCCAATCCCAAAGAAATATATTTCATATTAAAAAAAAATGTAGCACCAAAAATAATTATGACTGGTAAACCCATTTAATAAACTACTTTTAGATGAAAACAAAAATGACTTCAATTGCAAAATCCGTTCAAATTATTTCACCATTTAAACGAAATGACCCTAAAATCTGTTTCGTTCCAAAAATGCGATCTCAAGAATTGTCGTTACAATTGTCTTCAAACATCACCAGCGATAAAACCTCAGTTTAATAGTAAAAAAATATTCAACAAAATCCTTTTGAATGTCCGTCTTTAAAGAAAGAAAGAAGTGGATTTTATAAATTATAGGGCCTATTGTTAGCCAAAGCAGGGTTGTTAATAAAGATATCGTGTACTACAGTTGTTGAAAACAAGTATTCTGTGTCATTTTCTTTGTTGTTTCAAACAGTCAGAATACACAATAATTTTTTTTTTGACGAAACTGATTTAAGGGTTACTTTGGTTAAATAGTGATAACATTTTAACGCGTAGAGCAATTGAAATAATGTTCTCACTTAAAATTAGTTTTATAAATGGACTTCCAAGTCATCATTAATTTCGGTGCTACATAGTTTTTTTATGTCAAATGCATTTCTTTGTTTTGGGGTTCCGCTTTCTTTGACTCCCCCTGTATAATGCTGCGTCCCATGATTCTTGTTAAAAGCATTGGCCTCTTTTCAAACTCAAAGATGTTTAATTTGTCCTTGGAAAATGTGTTTTTCTCGCATTATGTCTAATTAAAAAGTTGAGGTTGTGTATGGATCTTTACGGGTATTATGGACATGGCTCGTGCGACGTGAAGCGTGCCTGTTGCCAACGGGGAAAACAGAACCTAAGCCTCTTTTGCATGTTTTCCATGAAACCCAAAGTGTGACGTCCACATTTTCAAACACCCGAGCGGTGTTACGGCCTTAAGCGGTTTGCTTCTTAACCCGTTGAAAGTTGGCGTTGCGTGCTCCCGACACGCAATATTTCGTGAACAGGTGTAACATGGGAAGTATACTCGATTGATAGTGAAAACGTTTGAATGTTGCAGGTGTCGAAAATGAACAGTTCCGAGAGGCTTTTGCGTGCACCGCATCCACCACCATTCGAATTACTCGGCCAACATTATGCAACGGAAACTCGATCAGGAGATGATGTCCAAACATGGCGTGAAATCTGTATACAGTAGCCCAACCCCTAATTGCGTGAGGACATTAGTTTCTAGGACATCCTATTTTAGATAGCTCGGACGTGCCTCTTCGATCATCGATTCGCTCTCTCCTCTCCCTGTGTTCTCTGTTCCTCGGCAAGCGCCGTCTGCTCGTCTTCCAGCGAAGTGACGGTGCTAAGTGATCGAAGAACCCCGCGTTGATTAGTATGAAATGGGTTGAGTTTCACTATTTACACCGAGTCGTCCATTAGAAGCTTGTTTGTCTTTGCTTGTTTGGGAGCAAATGACAGAGTAATGCTCATTTTTCCCCCCGTTTTTTTCCCCGACAAGGGCTCTTGACCGGGGGTTCTTGACCCAGAATGTAGGTATGTATGCCACACTTCTGTGTGTTTACACGTCTCTTCCAAATTGGTCAGAGATAGTATCATTAGTCAGTGTGACGACCTCCTATGCCTTAGTGCTGGTTTGTACTTGTTTATGAGATGCTCGTTATACCAGGAAGTAACAAGAGAAAAGACATTCAGGTCAACCACATGACATTATTAAAGGACAAGTGTTGCGTGTTTTCTTCTGACAACCTCGGCCACTGTCTTCCTTATTAATCCAGACCTTTAGGTGCTTCTCCCTATTTTAGAACTCCCTGAAATGGTTCTCTCGGTGACATCTTTATAAAGGTTGACAACACTGGTGTAGCTATTAAGCTTGGGATTGTTGATCTAAACGACACATATAGTTTGAGGCGCTTACAAGAGCCAAATCTGTAATAAAAACATGGTTTGACAGAATTATCAAAGCAAATTGAGTGTTGGCGAGAACCCGTGGTACACCACCTGTCACGATGACATTCAACAAGAAAAACACATTCAATTTCGACTCAATTTGATGAGCGAAAATCGTTTTCCCTCCTTTTTCTTTGCAGTTAAAGAGAGTGAAATCTACAATCCCAGGAAAAAAATAGTTCGCTGTCAGTGTACAGGTTGTTTTTTTAATATCTCAGGCACACCTGGTACGAAATCAAGCACGGTTTAGGGGTGAAGGTGCAATTTGTTCATTTCTGAGCAGGACATTGCCATATAACGTCGCAGTGTAAGTTTTATAATTGACGTCCCTGGTCGATTTGTAGACAGGATCCGAGCGAATGCGATGCGATGACACGTGCGACGGATCGACTGTCACCGAGCAGGGATTTCGTCGGTTACTCACCTTTCACAGGGCCGGAAAGTCCGTCCGCCGAGGAAGAGGCGACGTCGCTATTTTTGAGAAATCAACTATGATCTGCAAAACTGCAGAAATTTGAGACTTAAGGAAGTTTTAAACAAGCTTCTACTGCTGTTAGGGTTTGAAATTAAGCTGTCTGTCGCAACAATTTGCTGCCAGTGACACCATAAATCGATCCGTTCCTAACTGCTCCGCTCTCAAGGAAAAGTCATTTCAGACCTATTTTTATCATTATTATTAATTTTTTTTTTTTTACTTATTTTTATTTTTTAAATAACTCCATTTCAGCTCTTGGAAGAAACACAGACGTGTGAAGTATGGTTGAGTAGAAGCAAGGGTGTGAATCTGGGGTGGGGACCGTGGGGGGATACCCCCACTTTGTGTGGGCCGGGCCATTGTAGCACAGATTTGTGTGGTGAGAAACAAAACAAATGCCGATTTAAAGCTAATTTTTTAACTGTCCGAACACCCCGAATGTCATTAAATGTCTCAAAACAAGTGCGAGTGCACAATAAGCTCTGGCCGTGTTGCAAGAAGTCTTGCGTGAAAGTCTTGCACGAAATCGATCAAAATGATCCCTGCCAGAGCTGAAAAATGTGACGCCAAAAAAATGCGACGCCGATGGCACATTATGGAACACCATACTTTTGGTCAATTTTCCGGGGACAGACAGACCATCCGACCGACCGACCGACCACCACGTAACATGTAGAAGCCCTTGGCAGAGCCGAAAATGGAGAACGAACAACACAAAAGCTTTCAATGCGCCGTCTTGATGTATTGTAAGCGCGCCAGTTTGCATAAGACGTACATCTGTATCATGAAAAGCGCCCCCATGTGGTGTCCCCCGCCCTATTTCGAATTTCCAAGACCCGGCGATTTTAGGGTTTTGGTCATCCCCTCACCTCGCCGACACGGTTTTACGCCACTGAGTAGAAAATAATTCGTGCTTTACGATAGGCAAACTTCTCCTTTCTCAATGTGTGAAGGGTTCGGACTCATCCTTTTTACCTAACTAGGAGCCTACGTGATGTAAATTAACTTTGTACGCCTAGGGGTGCCGTACGCGTATACCATTAATTTTTGCATGACCGTGAGGGGTGTTCGCGCTGTCTCCATTTCATCAAATTCCAGTCAGTCTGGTCTGAATCCATTTTGATTCCATAAATTGATATTGTTGTCGTCAAAGTAATGAGCCAGCCACCGGCACAAAACTCACTCAGCCGACACAGCGGATGAAAGGGGTCGTGGTTGTGTTTAGCATATTATAGGCCTACAGCCTTGGGGTCCATAGCTATAGATGTCGGCCTACTATCGAGTAAAGAAGAGGGGAGCCAAACTTCCAACGCTAAAGAGTGAGTTTGTACTTATTGCTGCGTCAGAACAGAGTCCACGCGAGGCTTATCACTACAAGTAAAGTCCTAGCTTTCTTGTGGGTTGAATTGTGCGCATGCACTAAACTTGCATGCTTTTGAGTCCTCTATGGGCGCAGGCCAGTAAATCTGTCCGAAATTGCCTGCGCCGGCCAAATCACGTTCTGCATGCCCTCAAAATCTTCAGTATTTGAGCATACTGTGGGCCATGAACTTGAGGGTTTGTAAAAAAAAAATAGAAGCCGTGCACAGGACTGTGAGCTTGTAGTTCCGTTCAATTGGGATGAAATTAGGGCCCTAAAAGCGCTCTATTTTGCAATGGAGTGTAGGCATCGTTTTTCAAAATGGCGATGGGCTTCAGGACTATTTTAAGGGGTGATCATCTTCAGATGGAAGTTTCTCCTAAAAGTCATCAGTTGAGCCCCCAAAAAATTAAAAAGAAAAAAGAAAATTAAAGATGATGAAATAAGTTTTAATTTGATGTGTGACTCGAACGCCTTGGAGAGTTGTGAGTATTTTTCCCGAATTTCTGAAGTGGGAGCATTTATCATTGGGGTCTATGGAAGTTTATTTAGGGGCAGATTCACAATTAAACAGGCGGTTTTTCCGTGTTAACCGCAATAAACCGTGCGGTACCGTCCGGTGCATATACCCACAATGCATTCATGAATATTCTCCTCCAGTGCGGGTCAACTTCAGCTCAGTCCGCCCAGATTATTGCGAACAAAAGAAGCAGGTTAATTGGGACACTTTGGTGCACAAAAGTCTTCGTCAATAGTCGACCCTGTATAATTAGGGGATTGCAGGATTAGTGGTCACGCTTGTGGGGTTTTATGACGTTAAATATTTGTTGACTAAAAGCACCATATTCGCAACTACATAGAGATAAGAGTTGAATTACATTTGGAATTGAATGGTTTTATTCATATTCTGTTGCAGCCATACGCCGAATTGCTGGAATATTTATGATAAAACATAAACATTTACATAAAGTCCATTCCGTTGAAACAATTAATATAGCATTACAAAACAGATGAAAAAGACAAATCTAAAAAGATAAAAGCCGAAGAGATATTTCAACTACTGTATTACCTTTAAATTTGCTCTGAAGCGATGAAAACACACTTAGGTTATGAAATTGTAAAACGGTAAGAATGTATAGTCTTAAAATTCCTTTATACTATCCCAAAGCGTGTCCCTTTTACCAACGGGTGTCTCTTTTAAAAGTAAACGCATTCAATTACTTATCTTATTTGCAAAACACTTCTATTTCTTTCGAAATGCACAAATATAGGCCTATTGACTTTACATTTACGATTACATTTTGTCAGCTAGCTATTTGCGTGAGATCCGGGCCATTTATGCACCGACGGCAAAACATGAAGTTTCAATTCCTTGTGTACCTTTTACGTATATGTATATGTATATATTATAGTACCTAAAATAATATAAAAAAAATGAGCTGATGGTTTCAAAAGTCTAGAATGAAATACGTTGAAGTGCCTCTTTGTGTCTTCCTTTGATAAGAACATGTAATGTGGGCAGTGTGGGCATTTCCCGAGTTTATTTGCTATGGGTGACAGCATTTTGTCCTCCCCGCCCATATCATCTGGCGAAGCCGCCAACTCAAGGTACGTTTGGAAGTGTCCAGCGTGTGTTGGTGATTCCTCAGGAACGAGCATGATGCCGCGAATTTCAGCTTTAGCTTTGACTGCGCGGACAGGGTGAGATGCACAAAATAAACAGTTGGGTTTCTCGCATTTCGTTAGGGACAATTCTCTTGGACGTCTGGTTGCATGCTCGACCGCGAAGAGCATTTCGTTGTACAGTTCGGTGTTCTCCAAGCACTTGGTCCTAGAACCATTGGCGACTATCATCGGGTGAATTTTCTCGTAGTCGCTGAATGGGTGTGATTCGCTTTTGCTGATGGGAAAACCATCGAATGTCTGGCCATCCCAGAAGGCATTCATTTGTAAATTTGAATCAATTCAGAGTATAGATGGTTATACATTGAGGTCTCAGTTAAGATCGATTGGCACAGTCTTTCAAATGGGAGGGGGGGGGGGCCCTGATGGCAACCAGGGATGAAATACTGCCTGAGAATCAAACATTTTTCTCCAAGGCTGACAATTAGAGAGATAGATGGCGGATACGTGCATCTAATCAAACGCAACCCTCGAGGCCACGTGCAGGGCACGTATCCTTTACATTTCCCTCGGACAGTCTACATGGATTAATGTACTTTCCCTGATTAATTTGCTACATTTCGGACGAGGCAAAGATTGACCTGTTTTACACAGCGAATGTGTCATCGATTTCTTCGAACGACTTTCTCAATCGCGAACACGCAAACAGTGCCCTACATAATTATAGGAACGCTGTACGGGTTTAACCGATTACGTCTTCCGGCCCAGTGAGATACAGTTAAGTAAATGTAATCATCTTCCGAAGTTTTTCTTTTTGGCGCATAACAGTAACTCAAACTGGCCCATGGGTTTGCCGAACGAGACATACGTCGAGACGCTGAGCCTTAAATACTCTGCCTCGGCCCGGACGCTCGTTCAGATCACACAGCCGGAGTGGAATTGGCGGGAGTCCCCATGGTAACGGAGCATGCTGGCGGGACGGTCGCTATAGAGGATGAAGTTAAGTTCCTTTGCGGAGGAGATTCGTGTTTCTTGTTAAGCTCCATGTTCAAACATTAGCCCATGGGTAAAATGTTTACCAAGAGAAGTATGTTTGTTCACTCGTTTAAAGAGCACCTAGATGTATAGAAAATGCAAACCAATGTGTCCCTCGTCTACCAATTATTAAGCTGTTTCCCTGGCAGTTTCAATCACATTTCTCTTTCCATTTATAAAGCGACTGCATTTGTTGTTAATGATTTTGATACTGTGCCCTACGCAGGTTCAGTTCTGGGCCACTAATGCCCTCTGTAGTGCTGTGAATGTCACACTTTAAAGGGTCACACATTTAGAGTAATTTTCTTTTAATGCTATCCTTGAAAATACACATTTATGTCTCACTTACACCTTATTTTCAATTTTCGTTTTGGCATTTCGAAGGGTATTTTGGTAACTTTTAAGTTTTTATGCTAATGCCAATTTCCATATTCATGAGCAAAACTGTGATGTCATTCCGGGCAGAAACCTCAATGTTACAGCTGTTTCAGCAAAAACGTTGCTAGAATTTTGGATATTTTGCTGTCATATATTTACTTTTCTTTAGTGATTCGTTGTCGTGTCAGTACATGGCAGTAAGCCAAATAGCAAACTTTTTCTCACAAATGTTTTCAAATGAGCAAATTTCGGGTTCACAATTTGAGCCAAAAACCCCTAAACTGAACAGTGTCTTTTTGAAATGACATCACAGCAACAGCGTCCTCAGTTGTCCGGAAAAGTATATGGAAAATGTTTAAATGTTTAAAGAAATGAACTTTCAATGAAATAAACCAAAAAGGGATGTCAAGTAGCTTTCGTACATTTAAGAGGAGTAGAAAGTTGCACAAAATATGTTTCCAAGAAAAAGTCATTGCATGGACCCTTTAACTTTGTTGAACTTATCCTTGCAATTGCAAGGACAGCGGTACAAAAATTAATGGTGATTTCGTTTTTGACTCTGGATCTAGACAATGTCTTCCCTTTTTTTGACGGGGACGTCTCTGGAATGCGCGCGGCAGCACTCGAGCACTGAAACATTCATGCTAACATAGACATCCGTGCGGTATCTTAATTGGCAGGATATTACCCTTAATCCTGACATGATCGTTTGTCAATGTGACAAGACTGAACATTTTTGCAATAACGACCACATGCTGCTATATCGCTACTGTATTGCGACGTTAAAAATGAACCGCGGTCCGCTAAGCTGGGTACAAAAGTTCCGCATCCGAGTGTCATGACCAGCATCAATTTCTTGGACTGCGATTTTCTGTAGTCACGCACCCGAACTTAGCCCGATTTGTCATTAAAATTCAATCAGTGTCCTTCAGTGTTTATTAGGACCAATTACTGTCAACGGCCAGACAACATGGTAATCGGTTATCCAATTAAGCAGTGGGTATTTCGACGCGGATAGCATTTTAATTGATGCATATCTTCCAGGGGGTGATTATAAAACGAGGAAGATCGAAGGTGATTTCGAACTGGCATCGCGTCATCTTGATAGATGGGGGACTGTATGTAGCTCCTTCGTCCTTTCTTAGGATGGATTTCAGCACCGTGCCGTTGGTACTTTTCGAAAACCAATCAATCTAAGTGCTAAAAGCCTTGTTTGCTGAGCCGTTTCAGTTCGCTGCACTTCATTGTAACAAAATCCAAGTCTCCACTTATAATTATTTTACTCATTGAACCATTCTCCTGTGTTGAATTTGAAAAAAAGGGTCAAATTAAACGTTCCAACTAATTGTAAATATCAGTAACGAGAATATTGGAGAAACGGGTTTGGGCCTATATAAGCACAGCAAGCCCTCATTAGGGCCTAAGGTCATTGCAGGCAGTGACACAATCCATCAATCTGCGACTCCGGTTAATTAAGATATCACTGGGTCTAATTTGGACAAACAGACCCACTTTGCATTCTGTCAATAATTTAATTAGGCAGTCGGTCCGTGCACTTCTGTTTCCATGCTATAACGGTTGGATCACGGAATGGGTCACACGGCCGCAGATCGTTCTCCAATATAAGTATAAAGAACTCTCACCACAATGATCGGATTCAGTAAACACAGCAATTCCAACTTATCATATATTTTGCTGAATAAATTCACACGATTTTGTTAAATTGATTTTCTTCAACTTTGATCATCACATAATGCAATAAATGATGTCTGAGGGATTGAATAGTGTGCATATTGTTGGGCACAAGCTGCTGGATTAGACGACTTTTAATGTTTATCTTTATTTTCGGCTAATTGTTATGTTCAATTTTGAACGCTAAATTTAAAGCAATTGTTATGCTCTGCAATTTTAAAATAACATTTGTCTCATACTGTGCAATGAGAATACATACATGTACTTAAAATGTGATTTTATCAAATTTACTGATCAAATTGTGTTTTATTGTATTATTACCCATGGGAGATCAGTTCTGATAAAAGGACTGAATGGGCCACCCAGTATAAAAGAGGAAATCAATAAATATACAAATCATTCAAAAGCACGATCAATAGAGTATTATTTCCATCATTGTTGCCTTTAAGATTTATTTATTTCTTCATGAGCATAACAGCCAAAGAGTATACATTTTGTTGAACCATAAACAATACTCTACACGGATAACTACAAGAGATGAAAAATATAACAAATTTACAATTAAGACGGTTTATACAATAAACAATTAACAAAATCCAAGAATACAGTCGTGACCGGCACACTAGAGTGCAAAAGTCTGTTATCCTTTGGTCAACACTTTTGAAAATGTATCATTGTTAAGTATAACTACAAAATAGACTTAATTCCTTGGCCTCATTAAAATAGCAACATGCTGGGCACATGTCCTTCAACGTTAGGAGTGATTAGCACATATTTCACATTCAGCGCTGAATTGGGATTCGGCATTCACATTTATGAGAGCTCCTTAATGGGCAATGCTAAATTGGGACAGACCAATTAACCTTAAAGCTAAGGCTACGACCTTTGACACCTGTCCTTGCAATAACTTGATGGAAAAAATAACCCATGAAACAATGCTGATTTTTAAGGATCGTGAAGTTTGACTTTCCGTAAATGTGTTGTGTTCGGTTTTTGTTGATTTTATAAAAAATGCACATAGATAGATTACGTTTGTAGGCCAGCATTGAGTTCGCAAAAATCCACTTTATACCGCAATGGCTACAGCGTTTAGCACAATATAAATGTGATTTCCAACATGACAAGCTTTTGGACCTTATGCATGAGGAAGCCATCTTATCTGACTGTATTTTATAAATTGTGAACTGTTGAATGGGATGGTGCCAGACTATTTATGCATTCTAGCTCCACTTTAATTTTTTTTTTTTAATGTGGCTTAAAATATTAGGGTATGTTTAATCACAAATTTTAGATTATTCGTCAGAGTAGACTGGTATTAATTTGCAATTAACTTTATGTCATTGCTTTTTTTTCCCCGCAAGATCCAAAAGTTAAGATTTACCTCGCTTTCAATTTAATATTGCCGACTCGTGAATAAATCCCATAGCCTTTTCCCAGCACTATTATGAAAAGTTGGCATTAGGGATGCAACTTTTATAATTTCACAGAAGCAAGGCAAGGGAAGGCAGCGTTTGAATACTTCTACGGATGTATAGCTAAAAGTTACACACGAAAAAGCTGCACTATTGTATCTTAGTGTATGGGGATGTACTTGCGTGCCTACCACACGAGGAATACAGATGCTCACATGATGAAAAGAGATATACCAAGAAAACTAAAGATTCTGTCAGTAACACTATGGCTTTCTCGCTACTTTTTTCCTTATTCATAAATGACTCTGTTTTTCAAGAAACAATACTCTACAATGTACAAAAATACAAAAGGATTTCTACTTGTAAGAAACAAAGCATTGTATATATGTGAGATGTACGTCGAATTTTAACATCGGGGTTTGAAATCGTATTACTTTTTGAGCAATTGGCTCCAAAATAATCTATTGTTTGGTCAAAATACAACATTGGAATTAAGAAAATATAGTAATACAAAATAAAATGGCGTTAAATTTATTTTACACGTTTTCAACAATTCGGACACAAAGGATGGTTTAAAAAACCTCCAAGCACAAGTTAAATATTTAAAAGATGAAGTAATTAATGCTTGTGAGCAATATTGTTTTACCATCGTGACGTATACATAAACGTCCTGAACATTATTTTGCTTTACCACACAACCCTATAAATATAATTATGTTCATCTTGCGTCCATATACGCACATGGTAATAAATTCATAGTTTCACATTCATCTCTATATCAATTTTTTTTGCCGTACAAAATGTCCTCCAGCCGCGATCTTGTCTGCAGATAAGACATTATTGCGAAGCCAATAATTTGATAACCTCAAAAATGAAGGTTTTAGGTCGCATGAGAGCCTTCAATTTCAATACAAGTCATTTCGTCTACGAGGGGTTCTTTCTCCAAAATTACATTATGTTATATTGACTTTCATATAATTTGAAAATGTAAAGTACAAAATATGTTTAGGTTTTCAGTGCAGCGCAAGAAAGCAATCCTTTAATCAGTTTAATTCATGCGCTTGCATTTTTTTCTAAGTCTAAAATGAGATTATTGACGGCAATTCTTTCATATTTTGTCCGATCTTTTCTTTTTTTTCCTTTTGAAAATGGAAGGACCTGGCTGTCATAAAGTTTTAATTTGGAGATGGAACTTTTGCTCTCTATATTAAAGTAGAAAAGAACAAATTTGTTTGATATGCCATCAATTATTGCAAGCTGTCAAATCAAGACGTCCGTTTCAGTCAGTCGTGTCTATAGCATGTTGTCGTGTCGCAGTTAAGTTGTAGGTTAGTTGTGGACATCATGCAAACGAAGGGACTTAACGAACCGTTTGAAAGACCAGCTTCGACATAACAATCCACAAACGTATCCATCCTTCCCAAAAGAAGGCAAATCAAGAAAGAGACAAATATGTTAGGGTTGGCAATGGATATGCTGGGGATGATAAGATGGTCTAATGTCAAGAAACCAACTCTGTGTCAGGGTTCTGTTTTCGGCTACAAAAGAGACACAATTGATTGGTTGGACATTATAGCTTTAGGGGATGTGAGCCCACCAATAAATTCACAATAAAGCGACAACAAAAACAAATCGACAACCGGACGGATTTAACAGCGGCGTTTCCAAGGTAGCGAAATTGTAAAAAAGAAAAGGAAAAAGACCAATGAAAAACCAAATAACATACCCCCAAATTAAGGTAAAATTTAGACGACAATTAAGACGTGCACATGACATTTCAATAACAATCAACATTGAATGCAAACTGTCCTATAACCAACACAACGCACGGACTGTTGATGTACAAAGAACAACTGCATAGAAACGCACAAAATGAAAGTCTCGGCTTGTAAAAAAACTTCAAAGGCAGGAATAAATGACCTACATTTATACAAGCATGGCTATCGACGCTGCGATCGTATTGTGCTCATGGCAAGTCGTATGGGCCTCAAGACTGCAACTGCATTGAGAAATACCAATATTATTTGAGAAATGATGTATGTCTAAGGAACTATTATCCATTCAGTATGGTGTATATTTAGAAGACAACCCCCTGCTTCCAAATCTTAATAGAGACCTACGTCTCGTTTCAGTAGGTTTTATATTTTTGTTCATCTTTCTTCATGTGTTAAAATAATGTGTTAAAACAAGCAATTTGACGCTTCGAAACACACACCACATAAAGCTCAATTAAAACGCTTCGGATGCATTGTCCTTGGAATAATGGTATATTTATTTGTGAGGTTTGTGTACGTAAGTGAAGCGTTTGTTAGCCCTTTCGACGCATGCGCATGGGTTATTTTTTTTTTAAAACCCTGCAGGACTCTAAAATCAGGAATTGTAATGAAATAACTTATCAAGAAACTTTATAAACATCGGAGTCATTAAGCAATGTGGTAGAATATTACACAAGACTAGTGATTCACGCGAAAATGTACGCCACACCGTTCACGCATGCGTGGGCTCAACAACGAGCACAAGCAAGAACGGCCGTGAACAGCTTTTTTTCGTGTACGAAGGTTTCAAAACAAGTAAACCAAACAATACCATGCAATCAGTCGGTCTGTCTGTCCATTATGTCTAT
This sequence comes from Patiria pectinifera, assembly GCA_029964075.1. Lineage (NCBI taxonomy): Eukaryota > Metazoa > Echinodermata > Asteroidea > Valvatida > Asterinidae > Patiria > Patiria pectinifera. The sequence goes on from JASAOE010000200.1 coordinate 21,220, forward strand.
CACGGTATCATTAGGCTCGTAGTGTGCAATAGTTGTCTAATTTTGTCGCTTCGTATGTCAGTCCCTGTACGTGTTTGTCTTGCGATACCAACCTAATAGGCACATGCATCATAGATGGGTATGTAAAAAATGAGTAAAATTCAAATAAATACACAAATTCGACCTCAACTGTATACATAACGTCTTTCTCATATCAATGCTTACTGCATGAGAAAGGTTAATTCAAACAATAGTCCAAAGCGTTCTAAATATACTTACTGTTGTTAACATTCAACATAAGATTCGGGTCACATTTTGACATTAACAGGTTATGTTTTGCTTGCAGACCGAAATAATATGTCGAGAGAGAATGAGGTAGCATCAACAAACATAATCTTGTTTGCTTTTAATTAGCAAAACTGAGGCGCAAAATCAAACAATCATGTTTTCATTTCTCGCACGCAAAGTTCACATTCTATTGTTTGCGTTGTTACATTTCAATATCTGACTCGAATCCCGGATAAGAATAAAGTCAATGTTTCGAGCACGTTCTATCTACAGGTGTCGAGACCCTGGTCTTATTAAACAACGACATGTCTTGAGAAGCTTTAACGCCGCGCGGCAGATAACAAACACTGATGTTAAGCCACAGCGTCATCTACGTATAGATGATTTTTTTTTTGAAACGGGGCGACAGACCTCACAACATACACGTCCCGTAAAAATATGACTGACTATGTTTGATTCATTCCAGCTACAAACGGCCGTTACATTTCAGATGTCACTCTTGTTTTTGTTTTTCCCGACTTCAAGCAAGAGGTCATATTTAATAAGTCGATATAATCCTTGCCTATTTTCATCAAACAAAGTGACTGAATAATATTTTTTTTTTAAATCTAAAATCACTTTATTTAAAAATCAAATAAATTATTATCCAGATGGAGTTTGTAATTTTTTTGTCAGACGCGCTATCAATCTTATGATTTATAACGGTCGAAAGAAAGAAAATCATTTGTAATTGTCATTCGATTCCACTCGATCCGTATTGCGTAAACTCAAATATAACGTGTGTTTTTAAAATGAAGTATATCATTTGAATGATAAAAATAAAAACTCATTAGTGTACTGCTGTACTAGCGACAAGTCAAGTTCTGCACTCTCCTTTTGCAGGCCAGTGACGGCGTAGCTCTTTAATTTCACTGTTTTGCATAGTTTCAGTCCACCACTTGAAATCCAATACGCCGGACTGAAACAGTACTCGTGTGTTACCTTCTGGCCCGTCAAGATAGATGAAAATCAATAATGTTAGAGGTAAAAATGCGAAAAGGCCTTTCCCTAATACGTCTCACATTGAATTCAACATACGTGCGATGAGATTTGTCTACGATTTGGAGGAGAGGGTGCTATGAAATTTGTTTAAGTTCACAACATGCACGATCGAGCCCTATAGATCTATCCAGTAGCAGCGTGACCAGCGGTTCCGTTTAAGTTGGTGTATTCGTGCTTTTTGGGTGTGGCACCTTGGAAAAAAAATAGATTTTCAAATTTAAATGATACTTTTCTAGCATTACATTAGTTATGAGCTTTCCAATGAGACATCGCACGATAAGTAATCGATTAATTTATTTCAATTTTTGAATTAAGAGCGATACGCTCCTAAGTCGTTCTGAATAGTGTGCGCAATTTCTGAACTGGAGCGCGCCATTTAAAACCACTTTTTAAAACTGTATAAAGGCCTGCAAAAAAAACGAGCAAATTTATTTGTTACAGGACACTATATTCCTTTAAATTTCGTTCGAAAAAGAAAATCGAAATTTTTAAAAAGCACGGTTATACCAACTTTAACATTACCTCTGATAATATTGGAAATGCTGTTGTACAAAATGTTGTGGAATGGCTGCACATGTGGATGGGTAAAACCAGAGACCAGGTCGATAACACACACACACACTTCAGTAACAGATGGTTAATGAGACCAAAAGGCAAACAAAATACGGTAGCTCACATATCGTCGGCTCATTGCTATTAAAAAGGTCGTTATGGCAATTTTGGTCAAACTGACTTTTTTGTTGCATGTTATTAAGCTATCAAAAAGCTTGCTTTATCTTTTTAATTATACCAGAAATTTACTTATTAAAAAGGGGCCTTATTTTTATTTCACATTTGCATTCTTTGTATAAGGTCGCTAATTTCCAACATGTACGGTTAAATGTTCGTAGCATGATAAGGACCTTTGTTTATGATGAGAAGCTCGCTGTTTATCACTGACATAAGGTCCTGCAGTTTTACATGCAATCGGCAAAAGCTCTCTAACGGATATAAATGACCTTTTGTTTCATACGGTACATAAAAGTATTTCCATAATGCGCTATTGACAAAAGGTCACTAACGTTTAACGAAATTTGGTTGCACACGACACGTTAGGGGTTTTACTACAAAGTACAATAACTGTTCTCAGAAAACAACAAGTTTAAACAACAAAAAACATAATTTTTACTGAAATATTCACATAAATCTTCTCAACTAATATATTCAGGGTGGTTGACGGATTGTTTTTTTTTATCATTTTCCTTGACCACCAAAACTTCAAACTGTATTTTCTCAAATTCACAACTAACGACCTTATAGCACTGATGCAACAATATGGAGATGAGAGAGGGTTGAACAATTCAAAGATTCAGTAATGTTGCGAACCAAGAGGAAGTAAGATTGATTTCGTACGAAGCAAATGCTAACTCAAAATAACTGACAAGAAACCGTGCACACAATTTGATTTTGCCACTAGACACGTGTAGTGCTCTTGGAGTTAACACAACATAAAAATGGTCAAACGTGCTTTGCGTTCTATCTTCCTTTAACATAAGGTCGGCACAGGCGGCTTTCTACGAAAGTCTGTCTACATGATCCGCGCAAAGTGGCGGGGAAAACCGATCGCCACATTCCCAATGCAAACAAATCATCATTGACCCGCCGCGTAAGGACGCACTTAGCTCCGTCAATACCAAAACAGTCTGCGATGGTGTTTTGTTTTTTTGTGTGTAGTTGAACCGACAGAGAGGCTCAGAGGGGATGATGCGGTGAAGTGGTTTTGGCGAGGACCCGAAGGCCTCGGTAATACGTTAACCTCGTTCGGCTACTTCAGCTGGCTTTTTTTCTTCGACGTGTGTCATCATTCTGATGACTACAAGTGCTTAGAATTCAATCACTGACTGACTTCCAACCTTGGTGCTTCATCAGCGATATTATACTGGTGGGGATTGCATGGTGTGAAGACAAACGCGCGCGGCGCGGCGGGGGAGCAAAGATGCTGTCAAAAATTGATCGGCGACTCTTGAATGTCTGACATATAGGTTCGGACAGCGGAAAACCGACTGGTGATTATTGAATCCTTCAGACTGGAATAAAAAGTGCGGGAAATTAAGCTGACAACTGTGAATTTGTCCGTGCTATTGACGTGGTACTCCAGCATGTGTTTTGGCCAATATGGTGGCAATAACATTCTTGAAAAGAAGGACCGCGATAGCAGCGCGTTGAGCACGCAAAGTATAGGTTTTCTCTCAGTATATATTCAAATGCCTTTTCACATGGAGAGTTTTTTTCTTAACAAACTGGTTAGGGACTTCCTTTCAGATTTCCAGATTTGAAAGAATTACCAGCCGATAGAGCCATAACGCGATTCCTAATTGGATAATGCAGTCACAACCAATCACATTCCAGATTGGCTCTTTCTTTTAGCCCGTATATTGACATGGCGTGTACGTGTTCCTTGCTCTTTGGCGTGTTTAATATCCACACCTGTGGG
>JASAOE010000201.1:0-25000 GCA_029964075.1 Patiria pectinifera
CAGTTTCTCCTGCTGCTGCAGTTCCCCGCTCAGTCGCAGCTTCTCGCTGGTGATGCTGTTGACGCTGGCGCCCAGCAACTGCAGCCGCTCACTCTGCTCGTTGATCTGGCCCTGCTTGTGGTCCAAGGTTCGGTTGACGGTGTCGCTGGAAAATGAAAACGGATGAATTGCACTAGTGACGTAATTCCATGACACATCAAATTTGGCTATCACTGCAAGTTCTGCATGCGTTTAATCAGAATATTTACAACTAATTCTAATTTAAATAAGGCCTAAATACTGAGATGATTTTGTTTTGGATAGATTCACTCTATACAAAATGCATAGTTGTGCATGTTGGTTACTTGGCATAGCTTGTACGATACAATAGTTTACGATGTAATTCATCTATTCTAGGATTAAACATTCTTTGGCAACTCACAGTTTGATTTCCAAGTCCTGTCTCTCAGCATTCACTTGTTGAATGGTCCGACCAGCATCTACGTCAGAAATCACCAACACGTTATATTTCATTACTGTCAAATATTATAAAAATGTTCTTCTTTTATCTTATGGCTTATCCTTACCATTGACCTTCACCCTCGCAAGCCAGCTGCTGTGACTGAATGGCTATGGCTCAAGTCAGCTAGTGTGACTGTACTGCCATGGTTTAATGACCTGACCCTTGACCTGCTCTAGACAGCTGTTGTGACTGGCTCAAGTCAGCTAGTGTGACTGTGCCACTATGGTTTAACGACCTGACCCTGACCCTTACTCGCTAGCCAGCTGCTGTGACTGAATGGCTATGGCTCAAGTCAGCTAGTGTGACTGTACCGCCATGGTTTAACGACTTGACCCTTAACCCTTACCCGCTCCAGACAGCTGCTGTGACTGAATGGCTATGGCTCAAGTCAGCTAGTGTGACTGTACCGCCATGGTTTAACAACCTGACCCCTGACCCTTACCCACTCCAGACAGCTGCTGTGACTGGACAGCTAGCTTCTTCTCCAGGTCTCTCAGCTCTCTCAGGCAGCCATCCATTTGCCAGATATCCGGTTTCATCTCATTGGCCATGCTCACATCTACTTCAAGAATACTCAAGGCGTCCTCTCCCTTACAGTTCAAATCCAAACAATTTTAACATTTTACAAGACAGCAGACTTGGGGAATTGTAAAGACCGATAGGATTTTCATTTTTTTTTTTTTTAACAAAAGTCAAACATTAATGCAACCATCTTGTACAGTTTCAACAATGTGTTCAATGAAAAACTAGAAAGTAGGTAATGAATTCTTACATCTGTCAGAGCGGACTGAAGTTTCTCGATCTCGGTGTTGACGGCAGCGAGTTTGGACTTGAGTTCTGGTATCTCTCGATCTGAAAGCTTGGTCATCTGTGTGCAACCAAGACGTCAACATTGAGAATTACTCATCTACAAATGTGGTTTAATCAGCGAGGGTTAATAGTTTCCCGAAGGTCCAATGAATCGTACAATTTTTTAGAATTGAATGAATGAATCAACTTACACTGTCCTTGACAGGTTTCAGCTCAATCATTTTGTCGTATTTGGCTCTGTTTTGCTTGATGGCCTTGTCTTTCTCTGCCATTTTACCAGGAGCCATACGAAGTTTGTCTTGAAGCTGTCAAAAAAACCCAAAAAAGAATAGAAAAGACATCTCAGTCAGTTTGACTTTTGCATTCACGAATGGATTACCAGAGGGTGACTACTCTAATACGTACAAGAGGATGAAATTAGACAAAAAGCTGCTTGGAGAAATTTCATTTGCACAGACAATTGGAGCAGTCACCTGAAAAGTGTAAATTTCCAATACCAAATGATACAAATTTGACAAGAAAAATTTTAGGTAATTTTTATCGGACCAAACCCTTTTCAAGTTGATAACAACAGGCTTTGCTTTGCTTGTGAGTGGATTACGGAAGTGCGATGTTGCTGCACACAAGTTTTTACTGAGATCACAATTTACACTTTGTGACGTGTGTGGCTATGGTTTGGATCACCCGAACGAGCTTCTTGACAGTTTTACAGCTAAGTGCCTTGCCCCTAATTTCTCTGGCTATTACCTCCTGTACGAGTTCATCCACTTCGCTCTGACCATCAAAGCCCCGGTGGCACAACGGGCACTGGGCCTCTGCTCTCTGTAAGGAGCGAATGTAGCGCTCAAACAGGTGGGAGCTGCCAGTCAGTGCACCTTTCTCACTGTATATTAACAAAAAAAACCCAATTAATATCCAATAAGCCATTTACGTCACATCTGGTACCCTGACCTGCTCAAATGCTTGGCACATTTTGACTTTGAATTCTCCAGACTTAAGAGACTGTTGATATTGCTATATCACATGATTCGGGGCAAGCCTTATGCCAGTGACCCCCAGCTCCGGCACGGTCTGGTGTCTTTGTGCCATTCTCGCCCACTGTGAGCAATGTATTGGTGCTGAGCATCTCTTAAGTAACTACGCAAGGGCTTTTCCCGAATCATGTGATTTAGCAACAGTGTCTTTGGTCTGGAAAATTCAAAGCTAAAACGTGCCAAGCATTATGAGCAAGTCAGTGTACCAGATGTTATTGAAATTCAACTAAGGGTATAGGTTATTTGCAAATGGCTTATTAATGGGATTCCACTCTAATCTTCACTTTCATAACATTATTCACCAAATTTCATGACACTGCTACGCAGATAATCATGTTCAGGAAATTTTCCTGCTAAGCACATGGAGCAGAGACCAATTCATAAGCTGTATACACAAAACATGGCGGTTAGCATGCACTATTTACGGATGCACATGCAAGGTTGATTTTTATTGACATGAAGCATGTTTGATTTTGTAAGACAAGGCATGCCATACCTTTGCAGGTTATTAATAGCCTGCTGTAATTCCTTGAGGGAGTTGGCCACATCCTGACTGCCGCACTCCTGCAGCATACGGCCCTCGTAACCTCGTAACTCCTCCTCCTTCTTCTTAAGCTGATCCCTGGATTGGTCAATTAAAAGTCATGTGGTGTTATATACATTAAAGCTATGATGCCAATCTACGAAATGGCAAGTCGGAAAGCCAGTTATTGGGGTTTTTGAGAAAAAGGGTTACTTGCTGCCTAGTACCAACCCTGCTCCAAGGCCGTGTCCAATAGTTGTGGCTGCAGCTGGAAATAACACATGCGCCTATGGAAGCCACTGGTTTGTGGCTACAGCCACTTCCCATAGACTGTGTGTTACTCCCAGCCGCAGCCAGTTGATTTGAACATGGCCTTATTTTTGACTTACATGATCATCTTTCTGTTGGCCTCTTTAGTTGTTAGCTGGCCTCTGATTCGCTGCAATGCAGTCTGGGAGTTTCGAACATCAGTCTCCTTGGACCTACAGAGTCAATCACAAAGATTAAGTCAGTGTTCACCATATTTCAAGCCAAGCTTCCACATCTTTCTTGGAGGACTTTTATTTTTCAAAATAGCTTATTGCCACCCACAGCTAGACTGAGTATCACCCATCTGAGCAACGCAAATTTATGCGACCCGCGCGCCAGCCAATCAGAGTCGACTTTAGAAATTTAAATCAGAAATGTGGACTAAGCTGTTGATTGGTCAATTCGGCTGACATGTTTTTGTAATACAAACAGCTGGTTACGGAAGACCCCATACAAGGCGCCCGCTGAATGGTCAAAATCTCGGGGTCATGGCGCAGTCTTGCTTTGCACGATTAATCGCCGAGTCTGCTCGCATGTACAAAGGTCTATTCCATAGACTACCCAAAGGAGGAGAAATGAATAACGAAAACAAAGTCTTCTTAACAGTATGTTGTCGACTCACATGAGATAGTCAGCCAGTTTGTTCCTGATGCTCTCTGTTGGGAAGTGACCGAGGAGATGGTTAACATCCTCTTCATGACGACTGCGACTAAAAAAACAAAAGTTGGGGAACAACCCAAATGTTAAAAGATAGATAGTCTGAGATATATAGAGTCAGAAAACAGCCAGCCCAGCACTGAAGTTATGACATCTAATGTGGGGTCAACTTAATTTAAATGTGTGCATAAGCACAAACAGGAAATGTGCTCTGCTCGTCGGCCAATCAGGGAAGGTTCAAGATGCATAACAATATGATTCCAGGTGCTTTGGGGTGTTGGCATTCCTTATTTTCATTCATGCGATCATGTCTCCAGTCTAGGTTTTTGGTAGAAAGTAAACACTCTCCTTCCCGGAACATTCTTTATGCAGTTAGTTACTGATCTTTCAGATCATGACATAAGCCGACAAAATCCCCAAACCATTGTTCCTTTTTATTTTCTTTTGTGGGGGAGGGAAGGTATGTAGAGCTACTGACTTACATTTTTCTGATTTGCTCTTCCTTGGCATTCTTTTCCTTCTGCAGCATCTCCAGCTGAGCTCTGGCCTTAGACTGCAGAGATATGGCCGACATCTCCTTGCTACAGATCAGGAACAGTAACCAACAGTTATTGTCCTTTCCATAACAGAAAGATCTCAAGTTTTGAAATAACATCGGATAGACTTTTTTTATTGTCCCTCAAGGATGTAATATAGTAGGCTGTGAAGTATCTGCAAACAAGTTCAGAACTACCTGCAAAGTGCACCCAAATCAACTGTATCGGCACACTATCTGCAAACTATCAATGAACTATCAGCGCAATGTCTACAAACAAGTTCGTTTAGAACTTACAGCAGGACTGTTCTTATCAGAACAAAAAACTACTTAGAAAAATGTTGATAATAAGCAGGACGTTCTTTTCAGAACTAATATCTTCTAAGCAGTAGTTATTACCACATGGTGTTACCGCAAACCGAAACGATACAAACAATCTCTTAAGCATCAGTGAACTATCCATAAACTATCAGTAAAATACCTTCAAACTATCAATGAGTGCTCTATTAATTTGATACATCGCTCTATGACTAGCCACATCATTGTTTTCTATTCCTACCCAAGTTTGCTCATCTGAGTGTCGTGCTGTTGCTTCTCGGCCTGCAGCTTATGTACCTCCTGTCGCAGCTTGTCCAGATCCATGGCACCCTCGGCCTCTTTTAACTCGCTCTCCTAAAAGCACAAAACATGTACATAACAAATGAAATGCAAATCACGTCCAAGTAAACGAGAGCATTTCCATTTTGGACTTAAATGCCAGCATTGTGACATGACCGCTTAAGGGGCGGGGGATTTTGGGAGGGAGGGGTAGTTAAGCTCAAAGTTACTCTGATTACTCACGGCTCTCTTTAGGTCCTCCTCAAGGTCCCTGAGTCGGTGGGCATTTGCTTCCACTCGACTCAGCTGCTGATTGATTCGTTTCAGCTCATCTTTGTTCTTGGCCTGGAAGAAATTCAGGGCAAAGGCATTACTTTCAACAAGGACTTTGAGGGAGAGTAAATCATTTGCAGCTATCCAAAAAGTAACTGACAAAATTATTGTTGAAAAGCTTACTTGGTTTAAAGATAGTAATGGCAATAAACCCCCTGTGAAATTATTCTTCCTGGCATGCTGTCATTTTGAAGAAAAAAATAAAAGACAGCCATTTCCAAAGATGCGTCAAGTGAGGCATTTTTGGAAACTTCAATGAATAGTTGGTTTGTAATTGGGCGAATGTGTAAATAGGTGTGCGTTAGCGTTGTGCGTTAGCGTTGACACGACGCACACATGCTCATGGTTGCTATTATTAGTTGGTTCAGTGCGTGAAATCACGTAGCTGCAATCGGCTGAATGAGAACGTGTCCCGGATGCTGATTTTGGGTGCAATTCAAAACGTGACTTGGCAACTTTTGAATTGAAATCAAGATCCTAGAATATTGTTTTCTCGGAATATACAGCATTCACTGAGCTAAACCTTCGTCAAGTTAGTTGTTAAGCACCCATCTTTAGATTGTGCGCACTTTTGCTGCTTCGAACAAAACAAATGCACAAATGACAAATAATCTACCCTACATTTAAAACACCTCATTCATTTTATATAAAGCTCATGTGTATCGGCTGCCTGTTCCACTGGCTCAACCTCTATCAATCTTCAGATTATTTTTTTTCTTTCTTGTAACATAGATAAAGAGCATTCATTTTTTTAAACTTACCGTCATGTCACTCTTCATCTGCACGGTGTGCTGTAGCTTGGTCTTGGTGTCTCGGAACTCTTGTATCTGAGTCTCGAGGACTTCCTCTCTGCCCTTGTACTCGGCCTACAAAGGAAAAGCTTATAATTCTAAAGATTCACTTCTCAATAACCGAATATTCAATTCAACTTATCAGAGTGTGCATTCCTTGTGTTTTTTGTTAAGCTAACAGCACCATTGTTTGAAGTCTTACCAGTGACTCCTTAGCTTCATCCTGCATATCCTTCATGACATTGTCCATCATCTGTAGGAACTCCTTCACCTTCTCATCAGAAAACGAGCTAGCAGTAAAACCTGTTCAGAGAATAAAAAAAGCCCTACTGTGCTTGTTTAATTTACTTTTGAAATTCCTCATAGTAGAGACACTAAAGACCCTCAACAATGAGCACAGATAATTAATAACTACAGAAATAATATTGACACTCGCTAACCTGCAAAGTTCATGTCAGCAGCAATCTTCTTCATGCCGGTGTTCCTGGTCTTAATCATGTCAAGATGTTGCTAAGAAAAGTACAAAAGACAAAAAATAATGCAAAAATGCCAGCCCTTGTAAAGGAAATAGTTTCATTGGTACATTTACCTGTATCCTAAGCCAACTTGACCTTTCGTTGCACCAATTGTCTGGGACATTAAGGTACGGTTTAATACTTTCACTAACAGACACTGCTCAATTTCAAAAACAATTACATGCTAAAAAAGATTTCCGGGATACATACAAGTACTAGGCATCAAGAGAATTTCATTTTATATTTGGCCTTGCCCTTCACCGACTACTTTCCTTTTTATAAACACTGCATACTCCGTATTGTTGCGAGTGATTGAGAGGAAGAAATGTACAAACTACTCGGGTAGGACTCGAACCCACAACCTCCTGCTTGCTAGTGCAGAATTCTTACCACTCATCCACCCCGCTAGCCTGAGTCGGCTGGCTGGATTGAATCTGATATAGCACCAGTTACCTCAACCAAACTATTCATAAGAGTAGGCCTTGCCATTAAAAAAAACCGATGGTGAAGAGCAAGGCTTAATATTGAAGTTACATTACCCGGCGCAAATTCCATCTTATTAAAAGAATTTCACATTTTTTATTACCACTTGTTCCTGCTCCAGTTTGCCTTGGTTCATCAGCAGTTCGGACTTCTTATCACTTTCCTTCTGTAGACTCTTCTCCAGAGTGGCTAGTCTCTTCTCCGTCTGCAGATATAAACACACATGCCTGAATCATTCCGATGTTTAAGCGACGAACAGAATCATTTCAAGTCTTTGCATTTGTTACGTGATTCTGGTAACACCACACAAAATACAATGAGAAATGTAATAACAAACTGTTTCTTCAGCAGCACTTGGTAAGGAACTTCACCAGTACGATAACGGCAAAGCCACTGACGATACAACGTTTTTGCACAATCAAGACAACTATGTGAAGACATATTATCTAAAAGCTCCCAATAATTAAAAAGATGCAGGTTTGTTTGAAATCTGATGTACATACCTGGGTTAAAGTCTTATCTTTCTCATCGATTTTTGCCCGGTGCTCCTGAAAGATATTGCGCAGCTCTTCATTAGTTCCTAAGGAGGAATTGAAACAAAACCATTCAGAATTACCAGAAATCATCAAAGAACTCTTGAAACACATATCTACTTCTTAACATTCCTATGCAACATACACTCTGCCAAGTTGTTCTCTCAGTCAAAATCAATCAAGTGACTATTAATACAGTTAAGTGCTCCCAGCCTACATAAAGCAGCATTGACTGGCTGTGACTGTTTGTGTAACTTGATACAGCTATGCTTTGACACTATGCTCGACATGGACAGTTGGGCCCAACTCATCAAGTCATCATGAAAATGAATGAATGAAGAAGAAGTTGGTGATTGATAAGCCAGCTGTGCCTACGGCTTGTCTGCTTTTTGTCTGTTGACTGAATTGGACTAGTCACAGTGCTTGCTTGAAATATGATCTGACTGCTGGTGACTAGCCTGTGTAAAAGGCATGGCAGGCGGAAGATGATTGATTTTTTGACTGTCTGTGACTGTTCAGATAGCAGGAAGGAAAAACATTGTTTTTATAAGCATACGCTGTGGAGGAATCAGGTATGACTGCCGAAATTCAAGTTAATTATGTCAACCCTACCTTGAAAGATAAATTCCAAGTTGTCCTCCAGTTCTCGCTTGTTCTTCTCCATTTGAGTCTTTTCAGCTTTACACTTTGCTGCACAATTACAACAAAAAAAGCAATTAACATACAATGCAAGTAGCTCTTGAAACCCCACAGCCCATTGGTAATACCATCAAGGCTTTTAAAGCTGTACTCTTACAATCATGGCATGATTTCCAGTGTCAACAGGGTCATACACATTCTCAATTCTTAAACGTTTTGAACTCAAAAATGTTTTCGTGATCATACCTACAACCATGACAACCAGCCATAACCTAAATGATACACGCGCAGACAGGCAAGAACATGCAAATGTCACTATAAAACTGAGCATATAGTCCTATTTTAAACCGTAACGATGGAGTGCAAAAGCGTAAATAATAAGAGGCACAATGTAGTTTGTATCCTTACCGACTTCTGTGCTCAGATGATTGATCTCTTCCTCCCTGTCTTCGATCTCACGTAGTCTTCCCTAATTATCGGGCAAAAAATAATTAATGTCTTTGATGAAAAAAGCAGTATTATTAATCCTGTTAGGAAGAATGTTTCTTTATTGTGTCCAAATACTTAAAATGAGTTACATCCAATGAGTTGCATCTTAGCAATTTCAACACCGACGACAAAAACATCAAAACACCCCCCCCCCCCCAAAAGAATAATTAATAAAAAAATAAAAGCCAATAAATATTGAATATACTGCAGGAAATATTGCGACTACTGTTGTGTAAATATTTTTCCCTTCCAAAAGCCAAAACTTGATAATTTCAGTAATTTGCAATTAATTGATAACACGGGTGAAGAATAATGTTTAAATTATATTTACATTTTTTGCAAGTGCTTACCATGATGGGTTGCAGCTCTCTCATGATCTGGTTGACCGACTCCCTAGCTGCATTCAGTTTACCTTTCTTGCTTTCTAAATCACTTGCGAGCTACCCCAAATAAAGAAAATAATCAAGAACTCAATTTCTCAAAAACGTCATTTTTTTTTTGGCAAGACCTATTTGCATTGCAACTCCACACTCCTTTATGGGACTTTGTCTTCTGCTCCAGATTGGTTACATCATAACCAATTTAATGTAAACTAATTTGGGAAGCTTTTGTTCAGCATGGTTTAATGAGATATGACCTAGGGGCCAGATGAACTTTGACCCGAACTGACCTCTTTCGCTTTGTCCTTCCGCTCTCTCAGGTACTTTACTTCAGTGTTGTACTCCCGAATGTTAGAACTCTGCGAACCAAATAAACATATGTGCATCCATTCAAGATTAATGAATACATTTCTACTAATCATTTGAATCATAGTATCAATACAGAACCTGCGCAGAAGACGTTATAAAAGTTTATTTTTTGTGACGATAAAGTGCATATATGAGTTTTTTTTCTCGGCATGTACCTGCTCTGTGCGTAATTTCTTGATGACATCCAATGCTTTGATGTACCTGGGAAATAAAGAATTGAAAAAGGAATGGTGGTAAGGCACCAGAGATACTTAGGCAGTTGAACGGTTAAGCGACTGCACCTGGAAGTGGGAGGTCAGGGGTTCCATTCCAATTTGAGCCATTGTTTTCTTCCCGACTTTCAGGAAGCACAGATTGAACTGTGCCAATGCTGCTACCTCAGCATCAGATATTCGTTGTTACTGAATAATGTATTTAACTCCACATTACCTATGAAACATCATCTTCGAAATATCCTCTTTTTCAAATTTTCCAAGAGCAAACCTCCAATATTATATCAAATGACTATGAATTGACGTAACATTGCTGACAAAACTCACCGTGTTGCTGCAAAGATCTCATCAAACTTGCCCTTCAGTGTTTTGCCCTCACTCAGAGGCCTGGTAAGAGGAAAAGCATCCATGTTAGTTGCAATGCAATGGTTTGTCTATTTCTACATGTTGGTTGATCAAAGTCCAAGTAATAAGTCATTGTACATTGAAAAAGTATAGAACATCAAGAACTACTGAGTAAAATCAACTGAGTGAATCCCTGTGTCTTCGGCTTTTTCACCCAATGGGGGATCATTATTTCAAGGTGATGCCTCCATTTGCTCTTCATTTTGATTTATCACTGAAATGAACATCTAAGTAATTATATATGTATATAATGTGGGTACAAGTGTGGACAATATTCCTGTTAACTTCCATTTTGCAATGTATGTGAAAGAAACAAATCTTTTACTCAAAAGTAGGTCTGGCGCGTTCCGACTCGTTTCAGTGGGTTGGGACACTTCAGAAGCAAGACTTTACTTATTGTGAATGACAGACTCACCATGCAGCTTCCTCCTGATGACAGAAGATGACGTTGTTCAAGACGGGCTTGGAGACGCCTAATGAAGCAACCATCTGCATAAACACACCACACATTTTTCTTTCAAGCTACATTTTTTTCCAGTCTGACCAAACACTTAACTGTTGAGATCTTACTGGGTCAGTGCTGCAGTCCATATTATAAGTATACCTTTATTTATTGTAATAAAAATTAAACAGATACGGTATATCTGACTTGGAAAAGGAATAAAATAAAACAGTGGAAACAGTACAAATCTGATAAAGCAACCAAGACTTCAAAAATATTGATGCTTATTGACCTTTACTTTTCTTTTTGGCTGAGATACAGGTTTCTCTGAAAGGGAAATTGAGTTGCCATTTCATAGTGTGATGGAATGCATACTATTGAAAGCACCCACTACCTGCAACAACACGATAAATTGCCTTTCCCGATGACGCAAACCGAGATAAACCATACTCATATACAGACCGTGATACACCTGGCACCGAAACAGAGGATATGTCACGTTTTGTAAACATTGACAGAGAAAAGTTTCAGAGACACCGCTTTGGAAAATATTTTACAAAGTGCAATGTTGCAGAAATCGGCTAATAGAACATAGAAACACTGCACATTTATCGAGGGTATTGATACATGTGTCCACTGAGCAGAGGATAATGGTAACAAAAATTTATCAAAACAGTTGGCATTGGGTTGAAACAAATGGATATCAAATTCCACCCTCGGCCGGAGGGGTCTTTGGGTAAGAATGACAAATGACAGTGGCAATTTACAAAACAAACACGGCAATTAGACTCTGGAGAAAGCATCTGTCCAACCGCAAACAAATTGTTGGATGCATTGCGAGGAACTCCTGTTATACATGATAAAATCAGTTTTTGTTTTCCATTCTAAAGTACTTCGTTTAATCACGGATCCTCTACACAAGGACAAACGACTTCCCCAAATTTCTGGTTAGATGCGTGATACGGCACTTGCGCGTCGTGCGTGCGTGAGACTCAGCGCGTGACTGCAGTCTTTCAGAGGTAAAATTTCTGTCAGGATGCCAGCTGTCGGCGATCATGGCAGCACATTGTTCTACATGTTCTGTGCGTTGTTCTATGTGCAGATGCGGCATATCACGCATGTAGACAAACCGTTCCGTACATTTTGTACACAAGCTCAGATGAGTCGTTTATCCTTGAGGATCCTTGGTTTAATGGAACCAAGTTTGAGGGGGAAAAAAAACAGGTCTGAATACATATTTTAAACTTTACATGTAACTGTCAGAAGTTGCAATAGGCTACTTACCTCTCGATCAATTTCTGCACACTTGGAGCTGAGGCTGACTTTCTGTACAAAAAAGCAGAAAATTTACGTCATTAGCAATCCAGTCTGCACAAAAACTTCTCAAGGTGCTTTTTGTCTCTCAGATGAGTCAAGATAGAACGAGAATTCACTTACTAAAGTGGCATGCATAAAACAGTTAATCATGCCTTAAAGACAAGTGTACAAGTCAAACCAAACTCAAAAAGTATGACAGACAGGTGACGGTATTGTTCATTTGATAATAAAAGCATAGCATTTGGCACACAGAGTATGTCGTGAGAAAGATATTTGGCAATATTAGGCCATTGCAGATTTGTCCTTTGAAAAAATATAAGTAGAATAACAAGCAATGACAGCCATTTTGAAAATTTTGAAACTTGCTTGTTATTCTACCTATAGTTTTTCAAAGGACAAATTTGCGATGGCCCCATAGCCAAATATCTTTCTTAAGACATACTCTGACTGCGTGCCAAATGCCATACTTTTATCATCAAAGTGAACAATTCCATCAAATATTTCCCCTATCTGCCCCATTATAAACTCTAATCTTCAAACCATTCAATACAATCAAATCCAATCAAAACCAAGCAAGACCAACAAGGTGAAGACAAACCTCTCCCAATTCGTTGGTCCTGGCGATGACTCCCTCCAGAGACTTGAACTCTATCTTCTTCAACTGAAAAAATAATATTAAATAAATAAATTAAATTTTTCTCATAAAACACCATAAGATGTAATCAAACTTGTGAACAAACAGCGACTGAATTGTCACCACAGAAGAAGGATCACCAACCTTTTGAATGGCTATCATATTCCGAGTGACCACTACTTTTTTCCCCGTCACATCTTTAAACTGCAGCTTGACCTGGGCTTTGACCTCTGTCTCATGGGCAACCTTTGGAGACACGAGAAAATATTGAGATGAAGGAGTAAAGAAAGTTGCACATAGACAACCTGTTCACCGGAAAAAACCCAAATCACTGTAAACTTCTGTTACAATTGTAAACAGATATATTCCAAAATAAAATTCAACAGTCTGCCTTCCAAATAAGTACAAATGTTTAATGTCGATCATACCTTTGGGTCATGGATGAAGGCGTTTCCTTTACTTCCCGGGGGCATGTCACCCGTACAGACATATTTGAGGCACTCAATGACAGTCTGAGGTGAGAAAACATTAACACAATAGAGAATGTTCCACTTTTGTGAACAATGCAAATATATGCACTCTATTTGTGAATATGCAATGGGAAATTGTTTGCAAATGTTACTAATGTTTGTGTCGTCCAAGTGCGTGAAGTACACCCCAGAACACATATAAATTGTAACTAACCGAAATTCACTCTGAATCAAACAAGATCGGACAGCGAACAGTCCAGTTCGTTAGTGTGACGCCATCGTAACTTAACCATGCGTACTTCACACGGTGTAGCATTGCAGGAATGGAACCGGAAGTCAACGCAATTTGAGTGTTTAGCCAATGGGCGCTAGTAATCAGTGGTGCGAGCAAGTATGATGTTTTTACTGACGAACCGGATTATGGCAGTTATTGTACATCTGAAAAGAGAATATTTTGATTCTTCTAGCTGTATGATCATGTTGGTTTCAACAGGTTTCAGCAGGCTTCAGACTTCAGTGGCTTTTTTTTTAAATCTTAACTGTTTGAAATTTGAAATGTTTGGCTACAGCAGGGCCCTTGCAAAATGCATACATCCTCTGGCAGGGTTTCTAGGGCCGCAGATTGAGTCTGAGGTAACTCACCGTTTTTCCCGCCCCATTCTGGCCAGTGATGAGCGTGAGTGGATGAAAGAAGTCAATGATCTGCCGATCTGCGTCTTCCTGGCCAAAACTCCTGATACCTCGGATGCTAAGCTTCTCAATAGAGGACATGATGGTGACTCATCAGGGGCTGGAGTGTGACCCTTTGCAACTACAGTGTATCTAACCTGCAAATGAGAAAAATAAGAAAGTGGATTTTTTTGTAATTGGAAATCTGCTCTCCACGATGCTGTGTACGTTTAATGTTTTCAGAGCACTTCAGAGATGCGAATACAGTGCAATTCACGCAAGTAGAAATATGAAGATGAGAAAACACGGGCCCTTCTCTGATTCTACATGTTCTATATCTGAGGGCGGATAAATGAACATAACTATGAGACAATCTTGCATATTTTTTAAATTTTTTTTTAAGCTTCATGTAAAAAAGTATCTTTTGTAAATTATAAGCTTATACAGATTCAGGAGCCAGATTCAATTCAATTGTGTTTTATATTAATAAATCCAGGTGGTCTTTAAACACCACTGATTAATACACTCTCAACCAGTACACACACCTAAACTCTCTTGGTTAAAAGCCAACAAAAAGCAATAAATGAGATACAATGTAATGAACTGGAGTTCATCTGCACTCTAGAAAACAAAACAGGACAATTGCAAAGTCAACAACTGATTCTAATCATTTTAATTAACAGGCATGACGCCATGGTAGTTTTCTTCTAGTTGGCCAGCACGTTCCAAAATCAGAACCAACTTTCCACGCCAATGCAATATCCAATATTCAGATACTACATACTATCATGATCAAAGCTTTAACAACTGTCATTCATTAACTAGTCCATTATTGCCAGGACTAGCCGAGGTAAACTGTCTCATCAGTCAATTTCTTTCTCTTGTCAGCATATGATATACCGGATGCATTGCAGACGCAAAAATGCATGACATCCACTTGATGCTTCAATTGAGCATGATACTTGGGTCGGCCGCAAAAACCTAGATTCTTCGGACAATTGCAAATAATAACTGGGGTGAAACAACCCTTGAACTAGTTGTTTGAAAATCCAGCTCCTCTCGCTGGTTTATTTTGATCACTGCCATTGAGCAAGAATGGGAGATCTGATCCCATAAAGGCATGCTGACAATGAAAAATAATTGCCTAACAAAATTGAAAATATGCATTCCAAATGATGGATCATAATTGACACAGAAGCATTGATAGAAAAGTGATTTTCACAATCTGACATTACAAACAACTTCACTGTGACGTTTATGAGTAACACAGAAAATTCATAGGGGAATATCCAACCGACGTCACCCAAATATGCGTCAGTCTAGATGCATACTTTCTGAGAAATGATGTATTTGTGTGGTCATGCAGGACAACATTGTAGATAGATTTCTGAGGCCAGACATTTCAGAATTCTGAGCCAGCTCGAGTAAGTTAAGTAGGCATGAAATGACAGTCACTAAGATACCGGTACATGTATCAATCATCACGGATTACACACAAATGTAGGTTGGTAGATCATGGTAGACATGGTATATGTAGCACATGAACTTGTATCTCAAGATCTTCAGGGATGCTATGTAATGCATCGCTAAATCACGCAGATACACATATGTACATGTACACCAGATGGTTATCAAGAGTGGCATCCCATTCAAGCACCCTTATAATAAACATGAATGTTTATGTAGTTTAGTATTTTTGTCTCTCACTAACGTACAGCAAACAGGCCTGCAAATTAATGGAGGCAACACAGCCAATTACCCTACAGCTGTACAGCCCTAGGGCCCAATTTCATAGAGACGGCATCATAAGCAGGAAATATAGCCTATCAAATTAACGTGCTTAAAATGATCAGTTCCAACAAAGCAAATCGTTTCCGTGCTTAGCAGCTCTGTGACGAAATTGACCTTTAAAATTTTGCCACAGACAACTTGAGTTTGACTATGGAAAAAAATAATGCCAAAAAAACCCTCAGAGTGAAGTAGCCGGCCTACACTGTATTATATGCGCGCAAATTCCTAGACATGTTTATGTATATAAACATAAATACAGCTGCACTTTGTATCTAGTTAAATGATTCGTCAATAACCTTAGTTGAATACAATATTTAAATAAAAGTTCATGGGCTGATTGTCAAGAGTAAATTTCACCAGATGTCATTTCATCAATCCAAACCATCAAATATTTACTCGTCTTTTCAATTGTGTCACATTGGTAATCTCAATATCAGAACTCAATCAACAAATTCTGGAATTCTGATGCAAAATTATCACTATCTCATCTCCATCTGAGTGACGTGATAAGATAATCCAATATAAACCAAATATTTTTTCCTATATCACAGATTTCAATTATTTTTGATCTACGGTAGTTATTTCTTTGAACTACAGGTACAGCACCAACAAAGTGGGCATCTTTACATAAATTTGAGTGCCAAAACTTTGTGAAATGACCATCAAGAAAATTTCAGGTTCCCTAAGATGTGAAAGAAAACATGAGAGGCACTATGGTCCCAACCTGACCTCGATCTGGCTAAAGAAGCTGGCATCATCCCACAGGGATCATTTGCAATGTCCGTTTTAGAGCACTTAAAAAAATTTGTGGAATTCAGCTGACTCCCATCCCCAAAAAACAGCTGGATATATTCGTAATTGATGTGCACTTGTAGTCTTGCATTTAATGTCAACACAGCTTTGCCCCGCACTAAGGCTTTGTATTCACAGAAAGAAAAGTTCTAATTCTTTGATGCGACATATGATACATGCATAGCTAGAACCAGCAAGCTGGTGTAATAAACGCACACAGACAACTATCAACGCAAGAGAGAAAGGTCAAGATTTTAAGTGTCCAATGGGGGATGCATCTACAAGGCAGCAGTCGAGGGTATATTTACACATGTGATGGATCAGCCTCTCAAAATCAGGAAAAGTCAAAATTGAAGTCTGAAAGAGAGATGCCACTAATGCAAGAATACTTCAAAGCCTGCAGTGTCTATATAAGCAGTTGCCATTGACCACAGCATGATTAATTACTGGACCAGGTACTCCAAAACACACACGCAGTCAATAAGAGCTCAGCAAAAGTATTCGAAAGTCAAATCAACACACAGCACAACTCACAAATAAATGAAAAAAAATTCAATTTATGTCCAGCATCGACATGGCTCTCATTCCCACGAATTACAAAGGAAGGAACTCTCAACACGCTCTCTGATTGATTGTACGTATCGACCGGCAGTGAGGATTTATCACACTTTCTGTGCGGTTGCAACCCAGTCATTGGTATTCTTCAAATACCATCCATCAATTAATGATGCACCTGCACACTGCAGTCTGGCAGCTGGCTACTGCCCCAACCTAATTGAAATAAAGTTGATTTGTTTGAAAACTCAGCTTCTAGGGCTATCAATCAATACGCAGCTATTTTGTGACCGGCACAGAGAGTTTAATGATTTACTTTTTCTTTAACCAATCCCGTCATTTTTGCAGTTTGTATTCACAAGGTAGGGAACGTGGTTACCAATAAAAACTAAGACTCAGATGCTGATGGGGAATGGTACTGCAGCAGAGGAATGGGGCACTTACATCCCGCAGGACTGCAAAGGAATTCTTCAGCCCCGAAACAGGAATTTCATTTTTTTTTTCAATGACTGACACTTTTGCACGGGATCTGACAGTGATTTGAACCAAGTAGTACTGCATCGAGTGAGAATACCGGTACTTGGAATATTAAATGAATGGAATGTTTCTGAAGTGATGTCAGAGAATTGTACATGTGCAGAATTCCCAGAACAGTGCATGCACTTATTTTTCTCCAGATGTCCAGCCGATGAACTGCAACCCATTGGAGTCTCAAGTTCCTGCATTTCATGCTTGCCATTCTGATTGGACTCTTGCAGCGTTTACACAGCTTTGGTGACAAAAGAAGCTGATCAACTACATTGTATAGTGGTGATTGAAAATTCCCCCTGCCGAGTTTATTTTCACAGGGATGGTGACGTGCTCTGGATTTAACAGTGATAAAGCTCAGTGATTGAAGAAAAAACTGTACTGGAGACTTCTAAATACATCTTTGTGGACTTCATCATGGAATACCGTAAGAAATTCATTGAGGGGAAGTGCAGCAGAAATGTCACGCACATGTGTGATACATGATGTGGGCAATCCCACTCACCATTTCCTCTGCAGGGTTTCATGCACCAATCACTAAGATTAATTACTGAAACTCAATCTGACGTCTTTTGGTTTTTTGTGGAAAAAAAGCTGTTTTTGACATACATGTATTGCACATCCTGTCTCTACAACTGATACAACAGGGATCCAGAGTGATTACAGCTTTTGCACAGTAAGGAAGCTTGTATTGACTTTCACAGTCTGAGTCAATTTACCAGGAAACATTTCTGTGGAGTTTGTGACCACAAGGAGTACATTTGTACATGTACTTCACCAACCACACAGCCTGCATTCATCAGTCAGTGCACAAACAGTACCAGATCCGAATCAGCCTGGCTCAGCAAGCACCCATGATCTATTTCACTCCGAGTGAGACACCGAGGCAATGTTCAATACTCTCAGCAGCAGTTGTCAGCACTAAGACCAAACTCTGACAGCAATTAGTGAAAGAGAATTTAATTGTGAAGAGAAATAACCAATACGTTAGAACTTCCTGAAGTTCTTTCGAGGACTCTAGATATACTTTGGTTATTCAAAGAACAGTCCAATTTGTCTTGTTGCAACACCCAAGTTACTGCATTTGGATAGGTGAGCCATCATTCTTCGCTTCTGTTAGAAAGAGAGAGTTTAGTTCTTGTGTATATTCCTCTGACCGAAGCAACTACATAAGATGGTGGATTGGGAGACTATTTCAGAGCTGATTATTGGCCTGTTGGGAATCGCTGGTAACTTCCTCGTCTGTGTCTCCATCATCAGGGCAAAGTTTATGCACAACATCACCAACTACATCCTGCTCAGCTTAGCCATTGCTGACTTTGTTGTCTGCTCGAATATCCTCATCTTCAACAAGTATGTCCTGGATGTTTGGGACCTAGACTTCCATCCCTCCAGCCCCTTGGTTGGCGAGATCCTTTGCCAGCTGTTTGATGACAAGATCCTGGTTTGGTGGAGCAGCAAGACCTCCGTGATGCACCTCATGTTTGTGGCCATCGAGCGCTTCGTGGCCATTGTGCAGCCGCTGCGGTACAAACGCTACTTCACGGTTCGACGTCTCATCGTGTTGTTTGTCGCCATGTGGTTGCTATCGCTGCTGCTACAGTTGCCCTACATGCTGACCCCAGATTTCAACCCTGACACCTCCCAGTGCGACAGGCCACGAATATCTACGTTCAGTCGCATCTTCTATGTCTTCACCAACTTTCTCTTCATTATCATTCCATCCATATGCACTCTCTGGTGCTACTGGCGGATCCTCAAATGTTTGCGGACTAGTGCACGAACCTTCCTGGAAGAAAACAACAGGGGACCGGGACTGGAGCTACTGTATGCCTGCCGAAAAGTGGTGCAGACGCTTTTCATAGTTTACGTGGCTTTTATTATTCTCTGGTTTCCAAACCTCATCTTGGGAATTATTTACAGTCTACCAGTAACAACCTTCAGTTCTCCGCCCAGTTTGAACACCGCATTCAAACTCATGGCCTTCTCCAATTCGGTGGTCAATCCTTTCATTTACGGCTTCAAATACAGGCAGTTGCGAAAAGCCTTTAAAGTGGCTGTGATGCCATGTTGCTGCAACACAGAGGTAAACCCAAACGCTGGGTCTGCCCCATATGAACTGAGCGTTTTACGCTTACAACAAGGTTCAAACAACGGTGCATCTTAAGATGACTTGTCCTAAATAAGTGTGTTTGGATACTGTGTACATTAGCATTTTTGATGTCATGTCAATTCAAATTTGGCATTTAAAATTAGACCTAACTTTATTAATAGGCCAGTACTAAAAATAGAAGATGAAAGTGTGCAGTATCATATCTCCACTTTTTCAATGTATAAGTTTATTGTTATAACATCAATGATGATCAATCACTGCAAATCTTAAGTTTTAGTAACGTGCCTATCAATTGTTCCTCCTCCCACCCCCCACTTCAGCGGTTGTGTACAGAGTCTATGGAGAGCCAAGAAAATTATCATTTCCTAACAAAATTGGAAATGTTTCTCAGTCCCAGATTCATGTCTGAATATGCGCAGTGAGATTTTTCCTAGTTCCGGATCGCTTCAAATAAAAACCCACCTCTTTTGGATTAGTCTCCCATATTTTTTTTCTGATGAAGTGCATTTTGAAAAGGAAAATGTAAGCTTCTTGATACACAAAGATCTTTTCGATAAAATGTTTAGAAGAGGAATTTTGGCCGGATATCCTACTCGCACTTTGACATGTTTGGACGATTTGTAGAAAATTGGCCAACGAATGACCGTATGTTTTTGTCTAGGATCGCGCGTGCACTTACAACCCAACTACACACGCGTTAATCGAATTTGTGTGACGTATTCTGTGCTGTTTCAAATGTTTTCAGTCCGTATGTGACTGTGAATTTGTGCCGTTGCGCTGCAGACAAATGTTTGAAAATCATTTACGTTTTTCTCTTTTAAAAATTTGCTGAAATTCTCTTGAATGAACTATTTTTGGAAAATAAATAATACTTTATCAGAAATGTGCTTGATTCGGGGTTTTCTGACTGAAAAATTGATTTTCTTGTGTGTGTGGGTTTTTTTTGCGCGAAGCAGTGTTTGATCGATTTGAAACTGATTGAACCGATCCGGAACTAGAAAAGGGCATCGGTACTTTTGATGTCGTAAAGTCAAATTAAAAGGAGCTTAAATTTGGACACTTATTGTGTAGTATCTCCATCACTCCAAGTAAACTTTTTAATCAATGTCACTTGAATTCGTGGAGTAGTTGAGCTGAAAGCTGCCTGAATGATGTTTGCTATCCGGAACTAGGAAAACGACTGTAGGGTGGGACACCGCATTATCGTGGTACTTATCACTTTTCTCGTTCGGAATAGAGATAGAGAACCTTCCCGAATTGTTCCGTCTTTTGTGTTGTATAAATCTTCCTTTTCAAATTGATATAAACATATCCGACGGTGGTGCGGTCTATTCCGTGTACGATGCCTATGAATATAGACATGCTCGGAGTGTGCGAATGAAGGTGGACTCCCTATTATCGCTGTATGCAGGAAGTGGTTTTTATAATGATCTAAATTTTTATTCATAGTTAATGTTTCACCAAAACATCCTCTGAATAAGGTCTGATATTTTCCCTGTAACGTTCCAAGTTGATTAAAGATTATGCCTGCAGGATGATTTCTTAAGACCCTGCCTCTCCCCTGAAAGGAGAACAATGAGACATGTCTACTGATTGGCAATTGCGGGCGCCGTTCACTTTACACGGTGTGTGGTTTTATTTTTTTTAACGCCCTGTCCTTATTTTGATTCCGTAAAAGTCCTTCGATTTCATTTTGTGTTTGAAGCTGTAGAATGGGAACCAGACAATGGAACTCTCATGGACAGAGCTCCATTAATGATTTATTTTAAAATATAGACGGTACCTTTTTATAGCAGACACGGTGAGGGAAAAATTGCAAGTTTTGGAAAACGGCCTAATCGTTAAAAAGTCCCGAAAGACACAACATTTTTTAATCGTCCTTTATACAACTCGGCAAAAAGCCCTTAATGCTTTGTGAACTGGATTAAAATTGCCACTTGAAGGAGTTTCGGCAACGCAAAAAGACAAAATTCCTATGCCGCGATAGGGATGCCGCGATACTTAACTTTTGTAGTATGGGATGAAAGGCACACCCCAAAATTCGAGGATCCACGTTATACGGAGACGAACATTCCAGGCACACCCGATGCATGCCGTAAATTCGGACTTCTTGCTCTAGGTCCCAAGCTTGACGATTGTTCATTCTAATTTGCATAGCTTAAACTGCTCGCCCCAATCGGGTTAATCTGCTCGCCCCTTGCATAGTTTAAAATGTTTAACACATCGTTCTAGCCACTATTTTCTTAACTTTAACAAGAAAATCAATCTTATGTAATACAGTTTTAAATGCCACCAAATAAATAATAGTTATGTTACTACAACTCTGGAATAAATATTAATTAATAATACATCATCATAACACTACCCATGGCATGCTACCAGAAAATGTTCACAACTAGAACGGCCTCCATTCATGTCATTCGTTGTTGT
Organism: Patiria pectinifera; assembly: GCA_029964075.1. Classification (NCBI taxonomy): domain Eukaryota; kingdom Metazoa; phylum Echinodermata; class Asteroidea; order Valvatida; family Asterinidae; genus Patiria; species Patiria pectinifera. The sequence goes on from JASAOE010000201.1 coordinate 21,858, forward strand.
TCGTCATGTTCGTTCTTTCCTTTACAAATTAATAAAAGCTTTAAAGAACCACGAATATCATACAAATGTCTTTAAATTTGTATGTAAGTTGTTGTAACAAACAATGTTATGAATGGTCTCCGCCGTTCGTAACGCCACCCCGCAAGCGCGTTCATTCATGTTTTCCAGATTTACAAAATGAACATGATCATGACCTGATGACGAAGCAAATGTAGCTGGTATAATTTAGTAAGTAAACCAGGTTACCAGTCAGAATATTTCAACAAAATGTATTGATTATTAATAAGCAGGGAACATGGCACTTACTATCATCATTATTTTGCAAAATTAACAGTTTCTTACCAGTCAAAATATCTTAAGAGTGTTCTGACAGTAGGCCTACAAACATTTCTCCATCTCAGCCGTGCAGACGTTCTGCTTGCACATTGCACCAGGAGGGAACTTCCCGCGACTGTATAATATACAGTACGGCTGATGCCATTGGTCAGTGGAAGATAAGCCATCCAATCAAAGATGCTGTTAAAAATTGCTAGGGGTCGCGAGGTCATTGCTTAGTCTAGAACCCGAATCATTAATCCTACACAGCACGTTAATCGAACACCATGCTGCGTAACCAGTCTTTTACTAGAAATGACATTTGCTGAGTGAGTTTGAAGTTTTTTTGCGCATGCAGCATAGCACTGCCACTGGGTGTTTATGTTGTGTTTCTTTACGTGACGTGATTGGTTGAAAGTTTAAGAGGAAAGCTTGGCAACTGTACCAAGTTCTCATCTCACAAGGCTCCTCCTTTTTACAGGCTTTGATGATAGCCTATTTTAGGCCTGTTGTTTTGTAAGAAAATTGCATCCAAGACCATGTCAACATGATCAATTCAAGACCGAACATGCTGAAAAAAGAGGTTGAAAATGGCATCAAATTTACCAAAAAAGAAGAAAAGAAATTGATGAATCTGGGTGTTAAATTATAATGACCAATTAAGTAGAGCACAGCTGAACTTTGGTTCAGAACTTTTTTGCAAAAATTTGTCTGTTACATGGTTAGACCTAATTCGATTCACCTTTTTCTTGAGTGTTCATACAGTTTGCCAGCAACGCGGACTGGCACATTTTGATAAATTTGTTGTGTTGCCATGACAACACAGACTACCACCAGCAGCTATGACTCGTCCACCATTCAAACCGTGGATGAGCTAAGCCAAGAGGTTGCTACGTCGGTATTGCTCGAGGATGAGGATTCCTCCATCATAACCTCAACTTCAAAAGAGGAAGCATCTCGCCGACATTACAGCAGCTACTCGTGGGAAACAGCAACCAACACATCGACGTCGTCCTCTCAGTCATCTCAGGAGCTTACAGAAACGAACCATTCAACAGATCGTGATGAGTGGAGGAAGGGGAGGGGAGGGGCAAGGAGGGAGTCGGGGGAGGGGAGTCCCCATGAGACGGGAGGATCTTATTACACAGCGGACTGGGAATCAAATCAGTCATCAGTAAGCACATGTATGAATTTTGGATTGAGGTTAAGGAATTTTGGACTGAGAATTAAGGAGGCACATTTTTGACAACCATGGCAGTTAGAATTTTGGTTTCAGATTTACAGCCGTCAGGAGTCGGGAAATAATATGGATATAAAAGTGCACACAAAGAAACTGATTGCAGAAAGTGTTTCGCATCATATAATTATGCAACCCGGGGGTGAAAATCTACACAAAATCATGTTTTGCTGTGAATCTGTTTTGTGGCGTCTTATAAATCCATGAACTCCTGTAAACTAGGCCTATTTATCTCTGAATTGTCGGGATGATGAGAAATTAAAATCTATGCATGATCTTGCACTGATGCAAAATTATGTTCCTGTAATTTACAGGATACCTGTGAAGAAGACTCTATGCTGTCTAAGGCAAGCGTGACCCAACGGCGGTTCGTTCGGAACAAACTCCGTCTCCTGAAGAAATCGGGACACAAAGCAGGGTCGACGACAACACAGGCCCCAGAAGCAACTCGCCCTGAGGCGGAGGAGAGAAGCTTGTTCTGTCAGAAGGTCATTCAGATGGTTCAACACAAGAACAGACAAGGTATAAAAATTTCTTGTGAAATCTTGGAAAAACCTTGAAACAATAACTCTCTCTGTAAGTTATGGTCATTTATTTTTGTATGCCATAAGGCCTGATGGCTTTTGACTGCAAATGAGAAATGCCTGGAAAAACTGCTAGAGGGCAGTGTTACAGATGCAAGGCTGCCAAAAATCCTCAGTGTGATCCCTGATGAGGGTATCTAGAAGTCTGCAGTGCAGCTTTGGAGCAGATATGCCACACTCTGTATTTAACTCGGTTGCTTGGTGCACGGCTTTAGCTAGACTAGAGAGGCACATCAAGAATGTTGGAGCAAGTTCAACCCTATTACTCGGTGGTTGATGTGCGGCTCATATAAGATGATGAATAAACAGATATGTGAACAAAATTGTTTGCAGGTGGAGCAAGCACCAAGGCTCAGACAGGTGGTATTGGGGAAAAGTCGAGGAGTTCATCCAACGATCATTCTGGCATCCTCATCAACCGAGAGGTCATCGACAGACTGAAGATTGAAAACCTCCTCTCAACCATGAAAAAGGTGAGCAAAAGATGTGAAGACTTGCTGGAAATTGACGAAGTCATGTACTTGGGTTTCAGTTTGCGGCAGAAAGTGGCATTGAACCTGGACGAGTGCTAATGGTGCCTTGTGTCCTCAAGCAAGACTCTTTGCATCAATCACTCCTATCCACTGCCATGAGAATTTCCTTTTCCTGTGGTAGTAGATATGCAGGTCAGCTAGTGTACATTTGTTTTATAAAATTTAAATTGGGTTTGACTTCTGTACTATGTTTTCCATCACAGGCGGCGTCTATTGCTACCACAAGTGGGACTGATTCCTGTCAACAATGCCAGTGAGTATTGCACGTCATTTTTGTCCCGCCAACCCACTCCCCCCCCCCACCCCTCCCCGATCTGAATACAGCGTCTAGTTGGTTTGCTTTATGACTGCTAACTTCCCGTCTGCAATTTTTAAAGTGTTATGTATTCTTTTATTTTAAACAGGGAATCACAGACTGCTACCTTGAGGAGAGACTTCATCCGTCCCAGAACCTCAAGACTGGGAAACGAGCTG